>JAPDEL010000117.1:0-78988 GCA_027569095.1 Aspergillus conjunctus
ACTAGTTATCAAGTACTTGCTAATTACTTAGGACTTGGACGTTTCCTTGAAGAGATTGATCCTTTTCACCGGCCAATCTTGTGGCAACTGAAGGGAATTATTATCTTTTGTCGTGTTCATTTCTTTCGAACTATAACAGAGGCAGTTGGAAATCAAAATAAAGCTTCAGGAGTTTGGAGTCGAATGTCTGCCTTAATTGACTGCAAGTCTGAAGGTGATTATGATCAGTTATGTAACTTATTAATAGGTAAGTACTTCTCAAGCAGTTTACAAGCAGTTTACAAGCAGTTACTAAGTAGTATAGGCCATGAAGAGCCAAAGGTCCAAGCATGGGCGGAGCATAAAAAGCAACCAGTTATTAAAGCTGGTTTAAATAAAAGCTGCTCAAATATTCCTGCTTCTGTCTATGATTCTATTTGGAATCATACTAACTCTGCAGAACAGTCACATCACAAGGTTAATGCAGCAGGCAAGCGATTGACATTAGTAGCTGCAATCCAGAAGTAAGTACTTAAGAATCACTTATTAACTAGTTATAAAGTAGTTACTAATTACAGATATTTAGTTCAGCAAAGATTGATAAACAGGATGTTCTTCAGTATATTAATTGCACTTAATTTGGTATTCATCATTCATATCAGACAGTAAATATAGAAGTTAATTATCTACAACACATGGCACGGGAAGGTAGTGTATATATATATATCTTATTATGGCAAACCTACTAACCACTTTTTAACTACTTAGAATCGCGAAAACGTCACCGCTTGCCTTCAGATCATTTATCAGTAGATTCTCACCATGAATTACAGCCTTAACAATCTTAATCACAGTCACGGGCCTCACAGTATAGTCTAAACATTTCTAGCCAGTTACTAACCAGTCTCTAATCACTTACCAACTAATTTTTACTAGTTCAATATCATCTTCCTCCCAAAGCCTTCGAAGGGTGTCCTCGCAGAATATCTTAACTATGGAGCAATAAAGACAAGCCTTGTAACTGCAAGAGCTAGAGCTCTGATTAAAAGAGAAAGAGGAAGAAATACGTGAAAAACAACTTCAAAATCAGGCAAAACAGCTTCAAAATAAAGAAAAAGAATTAGAACTTATGGAACGGCGAGCAAAGATACATCCAATAGATAATGATTTATCATAATTAGTTTAAAATCAGTTAAAAACTAGTTAAGAAGCACTTAATAACTACTTCAAAGTTCTATTGTTAATGTAATGTAAAGGTCAGATGCCGTATAATTAATACTTAGTACGTTTAGCGCCGGAAGCCATAATATAAGTCAGGTGATCGACTAGCGCGGCATCCCACCTGTGGAACGGTGCCAGCTCACCTGTAACCTGCCCGGTTGGCCCCTTTATCAGGGTCACGTGGTCCACGGATTATTGTTAATCCGCGCCGAGGGAGATCTCCGGATGCATCACGTCAGCAGATAACTGTGGATCAGGTGACCAAGGCGAGGCGCCATACCATATTAAGCGACAGCCCAACAATATATATATATCCATGTGTAAGTTGTTGTATTTTTCAGCGTCCGGGGACCCCAAAAGCCTCCCTAGGGGTGTTTGTGTCTGCGTAATGAGTATATATATATGTATACGTGCATACTAACACTGGGTAAATACCCTTCCACATCCGGGTGTAATGATGCTCAACCGCCGTGTCCACCCCACCCTTGCAAACATCCGCAGCAACCCCAACAACTCTTCCGGGTTCCTCACCTTCAGCTCCCGGCATAGCTTCCTAAACAGGGCCAGCGTCCCACCTGAAGACTGTTCATCCAACAACGCGATCAGAGCAACCCTCCCGAAGGAATACCACCCGGATCCGCCAGCGCCGTAAGCTGGAGACGTAAGAAGCGCAGAACCGGCCCTTGCACAATCGTCGAGCTCGGAATGGGAAACGTAACTTGGTTCGCATACGGAATCGTTACAAGACGACACGCTACGTACACCTCCCGGGACTTCTGTATTGCTTCCACAGACTGGCCCGCCAACTACAGGATTACGTTGGTCGGGTCGTGCCCATTAGGCGTGGAAAAGAGGCGATGGTAGACAAGACGCCGGCTGTTGCCGAGCAGATCCAGGGCTTTGGGGCTACAAGAAGTGCTGCAACGCGCAGGAGAACTGGCCGATGTGCGCGAAGCCTGTCACAATCTCCCTGCGTACCGGCAGAGTCAGAGCGAGGAGTTTATCGAAGCCGGATCCGGCCCTGTTTTGTGAGAAACGGTCCCCGTATGGGGCGAATAATATGCAGCGGGCGGGGCTAATATGAATCTTTTCTCGTCGACGGCCATGATGATGATGATGATGCTGGGGTATATTGGTTTTCCGTGGGTGTGGGCTGCAGCCATGATGTCGGAGACGGAGCGCAGCCAGGCCTGTGCGAATGTTTTGGGGACTTCAATCCCATCGAATTTTGCAAGGAAGTTCTGGATCACCATGCAGCGCAGAGCGTGGTAGTCCCGACTCTTGTAGATGTTGAGAGAGTGTAGACCGCTGAACGGGGGCGAGAAGTGGGCTGGGGTCGCCAGATAGCCGGTTCCCGTCGCTGTCGTTCACGCGAAGGAACAGGATACACAAGTTGTTGTTGTTAATTGGTTTATCACCTTCGTAGACACTGACCTCCTTCCGCAGCGTTTCGAGGGCCAGTCCTTTGAGTCGAAACTGGTGCTTTGAGCCTGCTCCTAACTGGGGCCATCGTATATCAGGCGCAGAACGTCCTGGTGGTAGGACGCCGACCAGAGGGCCGCATACAGCTTCACCTTATCATCCAAGGAAACGGCCCATAGATGGTAGCAGATCGCAGTATAGCCCAATGGACGGAGATTCGGCTAGATGACCGTACTGGCGAAATGCAATATTTCCTAGACCTGGGGCTGTGCAGATCGACGCTTTAGTGTGTAGTTGCAGGGCAAAGCAACTGAACGTCAGCCATGACCTAGGCCAGATTCTCCCAGGGTCGTCAATTCACGCAGCCTGCCTAGGACTACGATGCGGGATATCTTGGAGGAATTCGATACAGACGGGTAGGGTAGGAGGGCGGTGCACGAGCACTTGCATGAAATCTAAGCCAGCGAGATTGAGTGTGCACCTGTAGAGCCATCTTCAACGTTCTTATTTTTAGCAATAGTCGTGATTTAGCACCGATAGGAGATGGGTTTCCTTGAGATTGTCTGAGATCGGCTTCGGATGGAGCTTCTTGTCAAATTTATTCCTAGGTTCTTTGGCCCCGGCAGTGTCTTCAGCCTCTGCGCCACATCGTTGAGTACCAGTTTGTAGCCATGAGCTTGGGCTCAGAATAGGAGGTTCCTCTAGAGATTTGGATGTGGGCTATATTGGGGGCTATTAAGCATACCATGGAGGCGAGCTCTCCATATTAGATATAGCCGACGAAAACATTCAGCTGGGCTCTCGTACCCGTCGTGGCCCGAGCCCGAGCCCCTGGACTTGAATTTGAGAGGGCAGCCCTACTTAGCAGGCTGGGAGACTGCTACGGATCTCTGCCTTTTACCATTGCTTTTCATATTCATTCAAGGTAGGTTGAGGGGCTAACATGTCGCGTGGAAAAGAATATGACTTGGGGAGCTTGTTATGAAGAGGAATGCTTAACCTGGAAATTGATGACAAGACACGTCGACTCAACTTTGTGGAGGCTGTGAGGGGATGGATATATGAAGGGGAAAAAAAGTCAGAGAGGGTGAGACTCGCAACAGGTAATTCTATCCGACAGGTCAACAGGATGTGACCCTGCAGCGCTCAGGAGATTATTCGGCCCCCCCGTTACGATTCCCCGAGCAAAGCTACTCGTTTCTCTTTTCCTTTCTTAACGGAGACGATCTCGCTAAAAGTGAATTCTCATTCAAGATCTCTCGCATCTGCCGAGGATTACGCACTACAATTGACCAAGATAGGCTAGTCAAGATTAGTGGGCATGCGGAGGGTGAATAGAACTTAAATATCCACCAAGCTCTCCTCATGGAAACCCCTTTTTGGTACCCTTCTCTCAGGGAATCTTGAGTGGGACTTAGTTCTATTAAAGTGGCGTCGTAGACTTCTGGAATGATGACTTATACTGGGGTTGGTATCAGTGGGGAGAACAAACCTCGGCACAAGCGCGCCTTGGATTCTCGCTCGCGTGTCTTGATTGTACTGTGTAAGCCTGGCTCACTCGGTGGAGACACTTTTTTTTAGGGTTTGTTGAGTTTTAGATTGACTTCTCTGTCGTGTTTGATAGGGCCAGACCTTGGGCTGGAAATTAAACGGGTATACGATACGAGCATGGTCCGTTCTAGAATTTAAGAAACGGCTAGCCTCAGCCAGATGCCCGCGTATCCCATATAATGTGGCAGGTTTATATTCTCTTTTCTCCTCAGAGGAAATTCAACTGCCCCCCAGTAGGAAGTAGTTTATCTTACCAGAAACACAACTTCAACGTTCTTTAGGATATGGAGCGGAAAATCTGTGATCTCGATATTGGGGTAGGTCTGGGCCCTTGAGAAGGCTCTGGGTGAGATCGATCTCTGGAGTCGAACATCTACCATTCTGTTGAGGTGCCCACTTTCGTGGTCAATTTTAGTGACTTGGCTGTGAGCTGAAGTAAGCGCTAAAAGAAGTTACCAAGATAGGTTAAGGGCCAGGTCCCTGAAAGAGCGCGTCATACTCCGTACCAATAAACGATCTACATCTGTACGATGCACGCTGAAGGACCAACGGGCCATTCCTTATGCTTTTTAATCGACGGGCTGAAGCGGGCTGGAGAGTGGCTTTGCCTTCTGCAAGCCAATATCAATATCCCCGTGTGAAGTGGCACCGGGCTAGCGGTCGCTAGCCCGGGGCTATTTTCCGCCGCAAACATTGAGCACATGCTCCTCCGAATCTCCTGAACGAGGCCGCTCAGCTGTAGAAAGCTCCTTGCTATCTTCGGAAGTCGTACAATCCTAGATATTTTGCCTTGGGGGGGGGGTGGGGGGGGGGGTGAATTAATGTATGTTAGAATTCGTGGTGCTTGGGTAGCAGGGGTGTCACGTTATTAAGGTTCCAAGTAGAAATTCAGCCCGTGCTGACGAAGTGCACTAGCTACAGAATTAGACGAGTATTAAGGTTTGTTTCCCTTTCTAAATATACTAAACGACGGCGGATTGGCTGGTTCGTAAGATTTCTCAGCCCTGGGGTTATAGACGTATGATTTATCTACATAGTACATCGAGCCAGCTGCCAATGCTCAGCCGTCCTGGAGGGAAAAGCCTTTTGCTAAAACCCAGACCCGCACCCAGGGGCTCGATTTGTTTACCGTCTCCTGTGTGTATGTCTTTCTTTCTTTTTCTCTCTCTTTCCCCATCTTCCCCGGTTGGTTGATTGATGATGTTACCGGTACATAACAACCACAACGGACTTGGATTGATGCCAAAGTCTGGGACTTCGGGCGAGAGTACGATTAACCTGATGCCTGTGTCCCCCGCGTGGCCCAAGGAAGGAGGCATGATGGCGGCCCCCATGCAACGGCCTCCGCAGCGCTCGTCGACATGGCCCGGTGGCAAGATGTACTGGCTCAAATGGCTGATCCTGACGGTCTGCGTATCCGTGCTGATTGCGGCGCCTATGATCGGTTTGCGTTCCTCACTGGAATTCACTGGAGATACTCTCACTGAGCAGATTGAGAGTATCTACCGCGACCAGTGGAGGAATTTGGGTTTCTGGATCTGTGGCTGGCTCCTTGTAAGCTGGTTTTCGGGTTGCCTCTTTCACGCATTCGCCCAGTTCTTCCCGTCTATCTTCAAGGTGGTGGCTAGCTATATCAATCCAGCGCACCGTCGTTATTGGAGGGCATTTCGCTTTATGAAGTGGCCTATTACTGTCCTAGGCGCCACCATCTGCTCTTATGTCAGCTATGCCTTGGTAAGTGCCCTGATATCCCCAAATGGACCAGCAACGCGATCGTGGAAACAAGGTCCCTTATCCGCTGTAGCTGACAGGAAACTCAGATGATAGAGTTTAACGAAGAGCTCGCGGCAAACTATGACTTCAATTCCTTCACAGAAGCTTTGAGCGAATTCTCCGGAAACGCGACTGTCAGCGAGGACGGCACTCTTACCCTCAACGGGCATGTGGTCAATGATTCGGGAAAAGAGACCCTGATGGTCGTCCAGACGGTTCTGGACAATGTCCTCTTTAACCTGATTCTCTGGGCTAGTCTTTACTTCTTGCTGAAATGCATGATCCTCTACATCACAATCCACTACAACACACGGTCAAACTCCGGGAAACTCGAGAACATTAAGCGAGTCATGTCCTCGCTCGTGCAGCTGTACAATGCATCAATCTCGCTCAGTCCGACCCAGAAGCGAGAGTTCTTGAACGAAGACGTCGTGATTCACGAGACTCTTGTGCCCCGCCAGGGACCCTTGAACATAAAGGAGAAAGCTGGCCGCACATTCACATCGGGCGTTAACCATCTTTCCTCAGCGTTCGGTAAGCTCTCCCGTTGAAGGCCAATAACATAGATTGGTGGTCATTTGAACTAACCCCATCTCCAGGCTACCTCGCTAATAGTAACGAGGAATCACATTGGTGGGAGCCGGGATCCTCTTACGCAGTCGTTGCGCGAGCGATGGACCATCCGACTGTTTCTGCTGCACTGGCAAAACGTATCTGGATTTCGCTCGTGTCTGAAGGGCGCGACGTTCTCGAGGTGGAAGACCTTGTCGCAGCCCTCGGGCCCTACCGACTCGAAGAAGCCCACAGCGCCTTTGCACTACTCGATGAAAATGAAAATGGAAACATCCGACTCACTGAGTTTGTGGGCACTGTCGTCGAAACCGGAAAGCTGCGTCGGAATATCTATGCCGGTCTCCATGATATCAACCATGCCATCAACACCTTTGACTGGGTCCTGCTCTTCATCCTCGCCGTGGCCATGGTCTCCTTCATTTGTAAGCCCGTTTCCGAGAAGTGCTCATCTGAGGTCTAGAAGTGACTAACATGGAGACAGTGATATCCTGGGTTCCTCAGATCGCGGAGCTTCGCCAAAATCTCTCCCTAATTGTCGTCGGTGCGGCATTTATTGTGGGCAGAATTGGTCATGTTAGCACTCTACCCCGCCGTTTATAATATGTGACCCCAATCTAACGTTTCCCAGGAATTCTTTGCCGGAGCAATATTCCTATTCTTCAAGCATGCGTTTGATGTCTCCGACACGGTCAAGTTGTGGAACCTGGCGGATACCACCCACGTGGTGTGCACTGTGAAGAGAATGTCGCTGTTGTATGTGATTTTCGAACGAGTGGACGATGGGACCGAGGTACGCTTTCCCCCTTGTGTTGGTCCGACTATTAGAGACTTTTTTTAACAGATGAATGGCACAGTTTCTCGTGTCCAACGACAGACTCTGCCTTATCCGGATTGAGAATTTGAGCCGGTCAGCGCCGAATCGCGAGCAAATCGATCTAGGCATCGACTTCGACACGAGCTTCCAGGACATCCAATACCTGCGAGAGGAGTTATCCAGGTTTGTGGCTCGCGAGGACAACCGCCGCGATTACCACCCTCAGTTGGATGTTCGCATCAAAGCAATCCCCGACCTCCAAAAGATCCAGCTCCAGTGCCGTTTCTGGCACAAATCCAACTGGTCGAATGACGATCTTCGAGCCGCCAGATCGTCCAAATTCATGTGCGAGCTGCTCCGTCTCGTGCGCAAGACCCCAATCTCCAAGCCTGGCGGTTCCAAGGCGAAGACGGGAGATGAGGGCAAACCATCCTATATCGTCCACATTTCGGAGGAGGCGGCGGCGGCCAAACGGCAGGCAGAGACAAAGAAGCAGGCGGATAAGCGGTTCGACACTGATAAGGAGACGGGCAAACCGATCGAGAAGGAAAAGGCTGCGCTGAATGAAACTGCGGCCTTGGAGCAGTTGAGTATAATCCCACGGGTCGAAGTTAGACACGGGTCAGCGGCTACGGGAATGGCTTTGGATGAGGGACTCCGCCACCGCGGCTCTTATATCTCCATCTCGGGCTCTGAGACTGGCCTGCGGACCCAAGGTGGGAGCCATGAGGTGAACTGGCATTTCCGAGGTCCCCCGAATCCTGCATCGGGGAATGTCTCAGCTGACGGAGGCACCGCCGGGGTGCCCATGTCGCAAGCAAAATAGTGATCACTTTTAGATGTATTTTGATATTTCCGGTTGGGTTACGAGGAAGGTTCAATTTTCTTTAATCTAGCGAGAATTTTTATAGTACATGGCGTGGGCGTAGACATAAATAAATTAGGCAAGACATACTATTAAACTTACTTTGAGGCGCGCCATTTGACACAGGCAGTATTCAAGGCATGAGCAAACTTGAAATTCATCACTCATCATTCTTCTCCTCCTCCGCCCTTTCAGGGCCATCACTCGGCTTTTCCTGACTCTCTTGGCCCTCCTGAGTTGGTAGCGCTTGTCGAATCCAGAACCTCGAAATCATGCCACCCAGGAATAACCGGTCAATCCACTTCACAAACCCATAAAGAATCCACCCCCATCCCCAGAGGGACACACCCAGCATAGCCGCCACTAGCATGATCGGCCCCAGGATCAAAAGCGAGAGGACAAACCACAGCAGCAGCGCCACCGCGGCGAACAGGAACGTCCCAGCCAAGAACACCAGGATGGGCACCCCGCAGCAGATCAGCTGGCACACCACGAACGTCGCGGCGATAGGATGCGACAGCGCAGCTTCATACATCGCCGCTTGGCGCGGAGGGGGGAAGAATTTCAGCACAAGGCGTTCCACCATCGACTCGAACCAGTCCACAAGGGCCGGGAAGAAGCTTTTCATCCACCCTGTTACGGACGCGACCATCGACGAGAAGGAGGGAACCGTGATGTTGTTTCTCTCCGGTTGGTCTCTTTGGCCGTCGTCGGGGGGGTATTCTCCCGGTAGACGAACCCGACCCCCCGTGACGCCTTTGGTGGTCTCGCCTAGTTTCTTGGTCGGTTGGCGGACGGCCTGGGGAGCTTCGCCCTTGGTTACGGAGTTGACGGTGTCGTCTAAGTGGCCGGTCACGGCGCCAGTGCCGGGCACGGTGGGGAGGGACATGCTTGTTTCCAGGTTCCAGGGTTGCTCAATAATAGAGCGATTGAAGATGAGATATGATGAATTGCTTTTTTATCATTCCCACGAGTATACTCTGGAGGGAGTCTTATATCAAGCTCCACGCTAGCGCTTGTCGCCAGTGACGTATTTTGGCACACACTTAATCTACAGTGGGGATGCTGATTGGTTGCGTGGCTGGACGTTGCCACACCCGTTGACATCGCATCGCTGGAAAACTGGGATGCCATGCATAACCTCATCCGGACCCACGTCATTCGACATGGGGTCCTCGAAATAACAAGATAACCCGGCGGATCGATGCGTATCTCTTACTAGTATCGCACTGCTCTAGATATAACGGTTGCCCATGAGCTACTGCAGCTAGTGAGCACGTGGCACTAGGTGGCCCCGATTCACGACTCTCACCTTGTCATGATTCAAGGACAGCATCCGCTAGAAAGGTGTCTCGAAGTCTGGCTGGATTCCCATCAAACAGAATACCAAGCTCTCGCGATTGGAGTGCGCGGTGGGTGGTGGAGAGTGAGTGCGAGTAGAGGATAAGTGGGGTAAGCTGTTAATGCATAACTAGCTGTCAGGGTGGGTTGGCTACAGCACTATCTATCCTTCATACTATAACTACAAGTCTCCATTTCTAGATGGCTGACAAAATATATTTTTATATTGACTTGGGAGGTTGAGCAAGGAATTCTCGTTTTTTTGTGGGGTTACGAGCCAAAGCGACTCTTATTACCACCATAAGATATAACCTTTTTATCTCAATACTTGTTCTGTATTTATACCTACCTTCGATAAGCACTGGTACCTTTCATTAATAAATGAAGCTAGGCACAGATATACACATAAAACTCTCAAAAGCAAGGCTAGAGGTCCCAAATTCTCAAGAATCCATCCATATCCGGCACGACGACAAACTTTGAATCCCCTGAACAAACCATCTGCGAGATGGGACATCCGTCTATCTTATCCCCCACCCCCCTCGTAAACTGCTGCTTGAGATTGGTTTCAAAATCATACACCTCCACGGTCCCCTCTTTGATCTGGAAAGCCAACTTCCAGCCCTCATCCAGAAACTGCGCGGCTCGGGTAGTTGCAAAGCGACGCATCAGGAAATCATCAAATGCCAGACACCATCGCATCCGCTCCTCTCCCGTGTATGGATCCCAGATACAAAGCGTTCCTTCATCGGCGCCGGCGGCCAGCATCGTCCCATCATCTCTCCAAGAGAGAGAGCGTGGCGGGAGATGGAATCCACCAAAGCAAGATACTGGCTGTCCCGTAGCGATGCCGTAGATGTGGACATAGGTCTTGGGATTCCCCTGGCTAAAGGCAAGGTATTTTTGATCCGGAGAGAAGGCTCCGGGCCAGAGCTGCCCGCCGAAGGGCCCCAGGACGTGAAGACAGGACCCAGAACTAGCATCCCAGATCCGGGCTGCGCCGTCCCATGCGACGGATGCAACCAGCTTGTTATCTGGGGTTATGGCGGCCCACATGATTCGGTCCGTGTGGCCCAAAAGTTTGTGTTGCATAGATCCAGCTTCGATATTCCATAGATTGATACATGGAAGGGACGCAGGTTCGCGTGTCTCCTCTTGGTTTGTTTCGTTCTGGGTGAAAAGAACCATCGTTTTGCCGGCGGGACTGAAAGAGCCTAACTCGCCCTCGAAGCAGAGTCTGTCTTCTTGCTCGGGTCTTGTCTTGCCTGCAAGTTTTCCCTGCTCGTCCAGCTCTCGCAGAATAACCGTGGTCGTCTCATCATCACCACCTTGTGATGCCAAAGCATAGCGGTTGGCAACAAAACCTGGCGCAAACTTGACGGTCTCGATCAGCCCTCCATCTGTCAACACCTTGAGACGCTCCTGTGTAGCAACATTATAGACGTGTATTTCTTCACCGACCCCAACTGCAACAAGCCTATCATCGGGGCTAAGAGTGGGCATTGTTGCTCTTCCATCCAGCCGAAATGTAGCGGACAAGGAGAGGACTGAAGCCGCCGAAGACGAACCAACAGCTCAGTCACCACCGGACTTTTCGTTCGAAGCTTATCTTGCTTCGTGTGGACCCTTGATTGGATTGCATGGCGACCCCTCCTTCCCAAACTACCTGATCAGGGAAGACGGTGGATAGGAAGACGGTGGTTATTTCATTTAGGGGCGCGTAAATAATCAAATCAACTCCGTGATAACCCGGCCCAATCGCCGTACATGTTTATGATGCGACAATGAATTCCGGCATTACCGGGCGAGGCTTTCCACAATCATGTTTGAGCGCCAGATGGATTTGACTCCGTGGTTGTTGGGAACTTCGGGAGCGAACTGCCTGCGAGGCTGCTTGTGGATCTCGGGTCAAAGGTAGAATAATGAGCATTCGCGGCGAATCGACCCAACATGAATACTTGACAGTGGATATGTGGCCGCACCATCAATGTCAGAAATGAAACACGAGACGCCGTGTGATCAATCCCGGAACCCTTGATACTTGTCAGAAACGAACAACATACTCCTGGTACGGCACGTTCTCCAGATGCAGGTTTTGCTAGGTTAGGAACCACTGAGCCTTGCTATGACCATATAATTGGTAAAAGTCTCGTACCTAGATCGCGATGAAGTCTATTATTATTCCTGCACAATATCTTTCCCCTATCCCTTCCATTCGCAGTGTCAGTTGGGCGTACTCAATTGATGCATGGGCACACATATATCCATATTATCAATAAATATCCCTTCATGTACCCACCACTTTCTGGCCATGAAATGGCCTTCACACTCTTTGTCAACACCCAAGACCTTTGAATATTGGATTACACTTATATGTGGGTGTGGGTGTCCACAGCCCTGAAACTCCTGTCTCGCTCGGGAGGCTTAAAGGTAGACTAAAGATATGAATAAGGCTATTAAATCAAAACCTCTGGTCCTATGTGATCTATTTCTCTCTCTACTATTTTCCTAACCCCCATGCACTGCTCTGCCAAACCAGTCTGTTCGCTCTTGTTTGATTTGCGTGAATTGCAATATTTGTTTAGTTTATACATCGACTAGTGAGACCACTGTCGAAATACAACCCAATCTTATTCGTCCTGTCTATTGCACCCTGGACTTTGAACTGCCGCGAAAATTCTCACGAACTGGACGGTTTGGCCTGCGCCTCCTATCCCCTGGGTCCTTCCGTCGCCACCTACTGTCAGCTTTAGCTATACTTAAGCCACTATTTTTAACACGGTGGGAAGTGTAATGAATCTAAATATACTGCTGCTTTCCTAGGTGACAGACATTATTCGATCTACAAGCACCGTAATGAAGTGAAATGATCCCCACCGTAACCACAAGCCCTGGCAACAAATTCAAACTCATGATCGTTTCTGCATCTTGGTAGGTCTGACCATTCCTCCTTTAGTATGTGTTGACACTCTCCATTACCTACTTTCTCATCCTCTTCCTTAGCGGAGTCGAAAATATACTGAAGCACTGCCCGATAGCCCACCTGCGTCCCAGCGCGTCGCAGGTTGTTCTTGGTATCCGGTGGCCACTCGCTCCGATTGTTACAGCACCACTGGAGATTTTCTGCCGTGGGAACCCTTTTCGCTTTGAGACACTCCACGGCGATTTTAAACATATTCACAAAGCCTTTCCGAAGTGACTTGTTGGTTTTGAGATTCTGTCGCACAGCAGGATCGAGGTGCACGAGCATGAAGTCGTTGTCCCGTACCCAAAAGCCGCCGTCATAGATATCTTCCCGAAGAAAGTCGTATTTCGTGTCGCCCTGAAGGATCAACGAGCTTATCATTCGGGCGGATAGAAACCCTTCCAGGCACTCTCCGCATGTACACCCGTATCGAAGGCATGCGCCATTAGGCCCCAAAGTATCCTGTCCGGATAGCAAGGAGAGACAGGCCACTGCGGTATTAGGGTAACCTTTAAAGTGGTCTGATATGTTCACGACCCTTGATAGAACTTCCTCCTGTGTTCGCATAGTCTCTAACTTCTCCTGCAATGCTTCAAGCGGGGTGTACCCGTTAATATCACGAGCGGTTTTCCAGGAGTCGGCGTGGGAGACATTCTCAAGGAGCCACCGAGTACTCAGGGGCTTGAGCTCGCAACCCGTTAGATGCAGGAGCGTGGCTTCAGAGCTCGTCACTCGATCCCAGCCAATCTGGTCGTCAGCATGGAGCACGAAAAAAGCTTTGAGCTCATTGTCCGCCAGAGTGAAAGCGGCATGATGCAATGGCAACGCGTGGCGAAGTCTTTCCCTTTTAAGTCTCTTTGCCTCGGTGGAAGAATGTGCCTTGTAGAGTTCTTCGTCCTCCAGATCTTCCGATCTGTCTGTACGAGGGTCGAAATCGGAGGCCGCAGCAAGGGCGCGAGATTGATGTTGGGAATCGAACGAGAATGCAAAACAGCGAGAGGCTCCGATTCGGCGAAAGCCGCAAGCTCGCCAAAAGCAAATAGCTCCCGATTGAGCTCGAGCCCTGATCATCAAGCGTTCTTCTGCGGACTTGCCGACCAACTGCGATTCGATATCAGCTGTTAGAATTCCAGGCCTTACCAGGGCATGTAGAATCCATGCTCGCTCGAAGGCCTCATCGGAACCGTAGACCAGATGTTGGTTCTCGCCATCTCCCTTTTCGTCTCGACAAAAGCGTTTTGCTTTGTCCAAAAGCAAAGACACTATCTTCTGCCCCAGTCCTTTCCGACGTGTTTCGGCCCCTGTAACATGAAGGTTCTCAATGAGAAAAAGAGGGCCAAGATCGAGCTCATTCCCCCATACACCCGTTCCCCTTTGCACCGGATGATCCTTATACTTGGCCTTGACTGTTCCATATCGATCAAACACTTGGAAGGCCACATCGCACATATCTGGGCTAATCTCTTTCCATCGTTTCCCAGAATTCAGAGCACATTCCCTCTCGATAAATATACCGGGCTAGAGCAGAGGCGACAGCGACACCATCGCAAGTGCATTCGGCGATAAAGTTTTTCATCCACCTGGAGTCGTCCATTCCCCCATCGGTCAAGAAGACCCGAATCTTCACTGTCCGTGCTGTATCACCGGAGGTGGTATACTCGTGTTCCTCAATGTCCTTTTCACAATCCAAATCTTCGCTCTCCTCTTCCCTCCACCATTCTTCTTCCTCGGAATCAACAAACTCACTGTTTCCGGAGCCATCATCCGTTGACTCATGGTCTTCGAAGTCGTCTCCTGGTCATCAACGAATTGTCAATATGGTTCACCCGTCTTTGAGATTGTGTAGGTGCTTTGTGTTAGTGGAAGGGAAGGAGGGGCTCACTTCTTCTCCTTAAGGATGCTCTGCCCCCGTCTATGTTCTGTGCATTGTCTGTCATTATTGTTCTCGACTTTGTTCCTTGACTTGGTTCGGGTGAGTCCTTGACGAGATAGGAGAAAGGAGAAAGAAACGCAGTCGAGGGCTGGAGAGATAAGAGAGGTGGGGCCAGCCACCTGGTGAGAATCGGCAGGGAACATGCACAGTACGAAGCCATGCACAATGACTGCGGCATCTGCCTAATCCTGCAGTTCCCCTCACAAGTAACGCAGTGCAGGTGCGTCAACCAGGCTTAAGCCAGATCTCGCAATTTTCTTTTAATGTATTTTACAAATACCTTAGTCTTTTTCCACAAGCCAGGCATCATTTAGGAGGAGGGCGTCTTTTTGAATAATTGGTCCATCTATTGCCCCATTTTTTGCCGCCAGCGCTTGCTAAGTTGTCCGTAACAGTGGGATACCTACCTCCCAGTCACCTTGGGAAGGAAAGCATGGGCAATACAAGTTAAAGATGTAGATCTGTCCATATTTTATCAGACGAACCAGAATTATGACATCTACGTCGCAGTATTCCAGAACAAAGTATCTCCTTGTCGTTGATATTGTTGACTTTTCCCCTTCGATGTATTGGACGCCCGGCGACGGATCTCAGAGCTTCTAAACTACTGGTAGCTCCAGTGTTAACATGGGGCTGTCAGAGAACATGGACATTGTCAGCTAATGAATCTGCCGAGCTGTAGTTCGAGGCTGAATGTAGCCATTAATGTACTACCTAGGCACCTTAGTATGGCCCCAGTGGCAGTCATTCGCCCTCCCATTTTATTTCTACTTCTTCTGTTGCCTCATCGCCTTTCCATTTCGATCCTGTTCCACAGCCTGGTTGATTGATGCATTTTTTTTGTGGTACTTTAATGGCACGTCATATTTCGCACGATGCCCAGCCTGGTCCTCGAAGTAAAAATAGCGACACGTGACTGCGCGTTTTTTGCGTGATTCTGTGCTCAAGAAAAAAAATAATAAAGCCACGAAGGCCCAGAAAATGCCATGACTTGGAGATGTTGGATTAGCCATCAATTAAACCTGTTAAAAATATTGGATCGGTCATAATGCGACCAATTTCTATTCTATTACCGCCGCGGTCCCTGTTCCACCCGCAAGGACTTCGTGCATTCTCGAGCTTCTCTGCGAGACAGGCTTGCCATCCAACGAAATCGACAGGAATGGCATGCAGTAAGAACAAGCAAGAAGCAACAAGTACTTCCAGCTCGCCCCAACCTCCACCTACCTACCATCTTGGCTTCTGGACCTGTAGCTCCACCTGGAAGCGCGCGCGGATCAACACCCTGCGATGCCTTGTCGGCTGTACACTGGGTGACTTTTCCGCCCTGTGGATGCTCCAAACATATCTCCCTGAGCTGGGCATGGGAACGATCATGGCTGCGTCTAGTAAGTCGAATCTTCTCCAGTTGAGAGAACCCTGTCTAAAGAGAGTATAGTGGCCTCCGGAATCACAACGTCAATAATCCTCGAAACGGTCCTCCTGAAGCGGGGCGCCGACCAGCTCTCGTGGCCAGTCGCTGCGCGAACGGCAATGGGGATGAGCCTGGTATCCATGCTGGCGATGGAGGCAGCGGAGAATCTGGTCGATTATCATCTCACGGGTGGAGTGGTGGCTCTTCAGGAGCCGAGATTCTGGCTTGCGGCTGCTCTTTCAATCGGGGCTGGGTTTGTGGCGCCTTTGCCCTATAATTATTTGCGGCTACGGAAGTACGGTAAGGCATGTCATTAAGTGTGTTAGGGGTATGCTTTGAGAATGTAACTATGTAATTCTGTACTATAGCGTAACTACATCCGATCCTTGCAGTCGGTGCGGGGGGTCGAGAAGTGTGGAATAACTGGATAAATGCGAATATAAATATCATCTTGACTGCGACGCGAGATCGAGAATTTATGAATCTGCTGACACTTTCTGAGGTGACAAGAATACCCCCTTTTCATATCGATATTCCCGGATTCGGTCTCCATTCCTCCTGCTGAGGATGTGTTGGGATAGTTTGTTAATTGCCCGGACACGTCCCTGTATTGGCTGAATTGTCGAGGACATGGTGAGCACAATCCAATTGGTGTTGCCATCGCCTCCACCGTGGAATACGCCTGGAATACAGTTTTCTGTACCATCTTTAACGGTCCTATTCGAGTCACAAGTCACCCAAAGTAAATGGCTCGACTGCTCAAATATGTTCTGTACTGTCGGGATATGCTCTGCTGACATATCGGGGAGGTCCAATAACAGGATGCAGACTTTGTCTGAAAAGTCGACCTCAACATTACCAATATTAACAGTTGAACAGGTTGAGTTCGGCGACTCTTCCAATATCTGGTGCTTTAACCGCTCGCCATCTGTCCACTGTTCGACCAGACTCCGACATACTATGACTGTTTCATGTGATAGGCTATCCTTATATTCAGACTCAGACTGAGCAGGAGCCGACGATATCATGACATGCTGCCGGGCAAGCTCGGGGTCCTCAACATCTGTAATGTCCACATCTATCCCAGAAAACCCGGAATTTCGAAGCATCATTTCCCAGTGCTCAGGAGGTGATAAGGGGAATATTCTCCGATTAGTCCCAGTCCCGGACCACCAGTCTGGAAGTAGACCGAATGCCAGAGATGATGGTAAAAGCTCCGGTTTTGACCATTCGCCGAGGATGAGCTTTCCACCTGGTTTTAGGACTGAAAGGCAGTTCTTTAGACTTTGTCCTGGATTGGCGGTGGTGTGGATGATATTCGCCGCGATAACGAGGTCGAATTGACCGGGTTCGACCCCCTGGGTGGTAGGGTCTTCCTCGATGTCGAGCGTTTGGTAGAATATGTTATCACCGGCTCCGTGGAATCTTCTCTTCGCATGTTCGAAGAACCGATCCGACCGATCTGTGAAATAGTACTGGCTTGCGGCTGGGAGAGTGTCGAGCGCGATGGCCGTGCAGCTTCCAGTACCTGCACCGATTTCCAGCACGCGCAATCCGACTTGGCTTCCAGGAAGGAGTGAGAGGTATGCCTTCAGCTGCTGCTTCATCTCTCCGGAGTAGAGGATATCGTCGTGCAGGGCAGCCATGCCATCTGACGAAAATACCACGTCGAAGGGATCGACTTCTTTCCGCAGTATCTTGGCGATATTTCGCCCCATGTGAACCGTGAATGCCCCCTCGGCGCTTTCCCGCTCGACTCTCTCGTACAAGCTATTCCTTTTCTTTGGGTTGGCCAGATAATCCTGGAAGGTTTCTGGGGGCAGATACTGGTCCTCCTCGGCGTATAGCGTCTCAAGATGCGATTGCATCCAGTAATAGTAGCGACGATAGTGTCCCTCCATTTCATAGATCACGGCGTGGGAGAGCTGAGTTAGGGCATCTTGGATCAATAAAGCGGAGACGAGTTGGAGGTTTTCGAGCCGACTTCGCTGAGACTGGGAGTTGGTCTTGTTGATTCCGGAGAGACTGTGGAGGCCTTGAGTGTCTAGGAGTGCGATATCCGGCTTCCAGACAAGGCTTGGGGCCATTTCGCACTCGGAAATATGAGCCTTCAAGAGCTTGATTTCGTCTGGGGTGATATGCTGCGGCAGCTGTGGTGTTGGGCCTATTAGCGTGACCGGTTCCATGATGGCTTAGGGTAATTTATCGACAACTAAGAGGGGTCTGAAAAAGATAAACTAAAGAAGTCATCTCAATAAAATGAACATTGATGATATAGGGAATTCGGAGATTCTCAGGTAGGGATAGGGGGAGGTCCTCCTTTATGGCGTTGGGGTCGGGTGGGGGACCACCCACTGGGTGCTACCTGTACTGGGAACTTGTGGCCACATGGGAAACACAGATAAGCAGCTATAGCCAACCGAATCACCTGAAAGAAGGGTGGCGTCTCTGACTAGATCTGGCCTCGGGGAGTGTGTAGATCCAGGGACTTCCGATTTGCGTGCAGAAGGTGGGACGAGGCTTTAGATGAGGGTGGGAGCATCAATTCCAAGCGCTAGATGACAATTAGCATCAGGGACGCTTGCAGATCCAATCGCCTTTCTCAGCCTACCGGGTGAGCTTTCGTGTCTGACAGCATCCTGATAATGCATATCGGTGGTCCTCTGCAACTGAGTTCAACCTTGTGAGTACCTGAGAGTCACCACCCCCTTGCTGATTGAATTCGATATATCCTATTTGCTTGTTCGAGACTTCATGGGTCCCACTAAGCCATGTAACCGGTATTCACGGACTAAATGCTGGAATGAACGATGTTGCGGAGAAGCATTAAATGGTATGGGGGGAAGCCTTGAAATTAAGCAGCTCGCTACTCTCATGGAACAAGACCTTGATGGGTATCGAATGGGAAACTCTGGTCATCTCGCTTGCCATTTTATTCTCGCCTGGTTCAGGCCTTGATTGTGGGTTTCTGCGTCCCTCCATAGTGCTCGAGAGCGAAATGGCCGCAACGAGAACCCCAGATATTCAGTACGCAAGTCGCTCTCGTTCAACAACTGGTCGACTCACGACCCCCGACAAATGAAATAGGGAGTTCGATGGATCTCTAGTCTCGTCGTATCGCTTGCCTCGTGTTTATTTTGTTTGCCTGGCTTATTCCTGGCAAGATTCGCCGATCGCGGTGTGACGCAGATAGCCCAAATGCAAGGGTGACCTCCCCATAATGAAAAAGGAATTCCAAAATTCACGAGCAAAGGCGACGAGTGAGGTGATACTTGTAATCACCCTGTCAGGCTGTAATCCTGGGCTGAGTTTGGAAAGTTATGCAAGGTTTTCCTTCGTCCCCAAGCCACGTACTCGTGATTTGCCAACCATCCGCGGGGGACATGGGTGACAGGAGTTCAAGGTTCCAGCACAGTCACAGCCTGATAGCAATAATAAGTCCGTCTGATGGAGAAATTTAAAACCGACGGTAACACGACGAGTCCGCGGGAAAGGCAGATCTGCGATGGTTGAAGGTCGCCGGCTAAGGATAGCCGATTGCCATGGTCCGAATCTGGTTCTCTCTGTTGCTTATAACCCGCGGCCACCCTTAGACATATTCCCATAAAGCTTTCCTGTGCATGGATGGGAGCTGATTCCGGCCTCGGTGACTCTGCCCTTGTTTCGTAGTTGTACCTCGGACCACGTTCGCAACTATACTTCTCGCGCTGGCCGTAGCTTTTAAGACTAATGCTCGACCCCTGGACAACCTGTAAACGTAAAACTCACACCATTGTCGAGTTTGCCCATCATAAACCTCTCCACGAAATATGGCCTCCCAAACACACGGTAATGCCTACGTCCTAGGCGTTGGCATGGCCGCCTTCTTAAGGCCCCGCGCCACCCGCATGTACACAGAATTGGCTTTCGAAGCCGGAGTCAAGGCGATGCTCGACGGACATGTCACCTACGACGATGTCGAAGCCGGCATTGCGTGCTACACCTCTGGTCCGACCTGCAGCGGGCAGCGGGTGTTCTACCAGTTCGGCATGACCGACATCCCAATCTACAACACGAACAATGCCTGCGCCACGGGCTCGACGGGGTTACATATGGCCCGCAACTTTGTCAAGTCCGGGGTCCACGACTGTGTCCTGGTCGTGGGGTTTGAGCAGATGCAGTCCGGGCCATTGGTGAGCACTGTGACGGATCGCCCGACCCCGTTTGACCTGAGTATGCGGTTGATGGAGGCGACGAGGGGGAAGGATAAGACGCCGAAGAATCCTCAGATGTTCGGGAATGCGGGGAGGGAATACATGGAGAAGTGAGCTCGTTCGTTCATTTCGTGTCTAGGAGTTAAGCTGACGATGCTAGGTACGGGGCTACGGCAGAGGACTTTGCCGAGATCGCGCGCATCTCCCATGAGCATTCTTCGCGCAATCCGTATGCGCAGTTCCGGGACGTCTACACCTTGGAGCAGATCCAGAAGTCCCCGATGATCTACTACCCTCTCACGAAGCTCCAATGCTCCCCTACATCCGACGGCGCCGCTGCTGCCGTCGTCGTCTCTCAGAGATTCCTGGACGCGCGGCCCGAGTTGAAGAGCCACGCCATCCTGATTGCCGGTCAGTCACTCAAGTCCGACTCCCCGGCACTGTACTCTGGTAGCGCGATGGATTTGGTCGGGTACGACATGTCAAAGCGAGCCACGGCTGCTGCGCTGAAAGAGGCCGGCGCCATCCCGAAGGATATCCGGGTCTGTGAGCTGCACGACTGCTTTTCGGCCAACGAGTTGATCTCCCTGGAGGCCATGGGTTTCTCTGAGATCGGCAAGGCCCACCATCTCGTTCGAAATGGGGATATCACCTACGGTGGCAAGGGGCCGATCGTCAATCCGTCTGGTGGTCTGATCTCCAAGGGTCACCCCCTCGGTGCGACTGGACTTGCGCAGTGCGCTGAGCTTACCTGGCAGTTGCGTGGATGGGCCAACAACGGTCGCCTTGTCCCAGGGACTGATGTGGCGCTGCAGCATAATATTGGCCTAGGCGGTGCCATTGTCGTTACAGTGTACAGACGGGCGGATGGAAAGAAGAACACGGATCGTGCGGTTGATGAGAAGCAGATTGCGAAGGTCAGTGGCCTGGGGTATAATCCAGCCGTGGAGGCAAGGTTTATTACACGCGAGCAGGCCAACTCGGTGCGCAGTAAGAAGGCCGCCTCTGATTATGCGCTGGACAACACGGTCGACTTGATCGAGGCCAGAATCGCCAAGCTGTAGGTTTGTTTCTTGTGTTATAGATCTTGGTAAATTAAATTTCACTATTCCGTTAATACATCATTGAATAAAAACACAGATAAGCAGTGTAGGCCAGACAAGAATCATTCTCCAAAAAATGCAAATATCTCTGCCAGGTGTCTGGGGGGGTGTGCATCCTCGTTTGTCTCCTCTATCTTGGTCTGTGGCCTCTCATCCCCCTCAATTGACTCCGCCGCGATCTTGGTATCGATCTGCTCCAAGAGTGCACTCGGGGAGAGTAAGGAAGAGTCCATGGCACCGGACGAATTTAGCATCGATGGAAACGATACCATCTCCCAGGGTCCTAGCCGGTCAAGACCCAGTTCACTCTGCTGCATCCCGCCAGTGAGGCCGCCGCTACTACAACTACTCTCATCTACCCTATGCTGCTGTAACTGGCGTAACTGCAACTGCTTCATACGAATGAACTTCTGCGCGTTGACCTCCTTGATCTTATCGTCCGCGGAGAGCAACCCGTCCAGGTACAGGCAGAGACCGGCATAACTCTGCGGCTCCTTCTCGAACATATCCGAGAAGGAGATTGTGGTGGTCAGCACTTTCTTCGGCCCGACGACCATCTTCATGATCTCGGGCTTGACGAATTCAAGGACCTGCTGCACCAGCACAGCGACACGCTTGATGTCGTATCGCATGCTGTACAACCGGTTGATTTCCTTGAAGAGGGAAAGTTTCTGGACGTTGCGTCGCTTGGCCGCCGGCGTGGAAGACAGGCCCACGTTCATGCCCCAAAGGATGAGTGGGAGGACGGTGCATGCCATCCTAGGTAAGATTAGCAGGGCTCATCTTTTTGAGATACAGAGATTAGAGAAGGGGAGATAGGGAGAGAATCATACGCGCTTACAGGGAGATACTTGGCCATGTCTGCGAGGATTAGTCTCTTGACCTTGTCAGTCATTTTGGTGACGGCGTCTTGCAACTCGGTTTTATAGTATTCGAGGGTAATTTTGGCCCGTGGGGACTCGAACTCGGCTGCAAGGCGACAGGCGTGATTGCACATGGCCATTCGGGAGGCTCTGGAGGCTTGTTAGTGCTGGTATGCCGTGGTAGAATAGAAAAGACCACGTACTGGTAGTAGACAGACGTCAAATGGACAAAAACCGTGATCGAGGGATACACGTGGCATCCCTCGTGTTCAACCCAGCTCATGAAGTCGGCCTCCCACAGGGCAATCCGCGATCGAACCTGTTCCAGCTTCTCCCAGTCGCTGCCCTTGGATGTCGAACCGTCCCACATCGTGTCGTTTGGTGGAGGATACACGATTACAAGCAGGTCAGTCACGGCTGCCACAAACTCACACAGCCTGATGAGCACCCAGCCGAGCGCCAGCTTGATATCCGGCCGGTACACCTCGGAGTTGTTCATCTCGTCCTGCAGGTCCTCTAGCGAAAGGCACTTTCCAGTGATAGGATATTGGTCCGGAAGGATTTGAATGGGACGACGCATCCCCAGCGAGATCACCCGATCACGTATGATGCAGCACCACCAGAGTCGTTTTAACTTGAGGCGGTCATGAGCGCTCACGAGGAGGAAGTAGTCATACTGATGAGCATTTTCGGCCTGGGCGTGTTTTATCGCCAGTGACAACCAGGTGGAGTTGCTCATTGCGTCTGTGTTGGAGTTGTAGAAGCTAAGGAGGATGGCGGTTTGAGCGATAATGAGATTGTCATCTTCGAGACAATGGCCATATAGAAGCTACGGATGTCAGCTTAGCCTACTTAAGGCCTAAGTTCGGATGATCATACCTTGGCTTTGCGATAAAAGTCGTCTCTCAGGGTGATCAAGGATGAAAACCCGCATTGCTCTGCGATATGTAGTGGTACAAACTAGAACTATGTCAACACCATCCCTGTACCCATCCGAAGTGATCAACGTACAGGCGCTGCAGCAAATAACATTGCCTGGAATAATAGAAGAGAAAAATGACCTTTGTAGTCGTAGGGATTGCGGTACATGCGCCAGAACTCGGACTCGTCGAGCAACGGGAGGGAAGGGTGAACGTAGAGGAAATAGTGATTGATGAGATTGTCCAGGACTGATACCGGTGGTAGATGTAGGCAGTCTTGCGACTCGAGCAGGATGGCATCGCTCTCCTTCAGACGACCCAGTCGAGATCCGTCGAGGAATGCGTAGTAGGAGAATGGAAGTCTCGGCTTAGTTCGTGGATCTGAGCAGACGGACACTTAGTAATTTACTGCTTCATCATGTCAAAGTTCACTTACTGCTATGCTGGGGAATGATTGAGTTACTCGTCGGTCGCTCGCATGCACAGGGCGGAGTGTTTATAGTGACCCCCAGGTCTGAACTTAGGAGACTATCAGGAAGCACCCCGAACGATTCTGGGGTTTGTGTGTTGTTAGCAGCCGCCTTTTGCGATGCGGTCCTCTTTTGAGGCGATGCCCTGGTCGCCTTGGGCGCTCTCTTCTTGCAATCAATCCCATCTAGTCGACAGTTGGTGCATGGAAAGCCATGCATCACATCGCATCGGATCTTGCGTTGATGGCAATATTCGCAGGCGATCGGGGCGCGCTTCACGCGAGGCTTCTGGTAAATCTGGGGCCGCGTCTCCTCTGGAGTTCCTTCAGGGTATGTATTTTCCATTTTGCAGATTATGAACGAATGCAGCTGTCGTCACGAGAACGAGGAGAGCAACGACTACAAATCCGAGACCATAAGGTCCGTATGCCTGGTCACCGTTTACAAATTTCTTATAAGGAAAGCCTCGGAGAGAAAACGCCACCCCAAGTGCTACTATGGTGTGAACCAAGAAGTCACAGATCACAGTCCCATAATTGAGCGAGCTTGAAACGACATCGTCGGTATAACAAAGCAGGACTGCAGCTGGGGATAATGACATGGCTGACCACGAGATCCCCCCTTTACCGGTGTAATAATATTCGGTAAATACTAGCCTATAGCCGGCGCAGGAAGTTCCGAGTGCTAGACCGCATCTCATAAATGGTTCGACGCCATTGTCTCCGCTGGTGGCCAAACTTTATAGAAAGCCGAAATGCTTCGGTCGATGTTGCCACCGTTTGCCGATACCATTCGGCCTGTCTGGAACCCCCAGAATTGCTGCATGAGGAGAACTTCTCCAATTTGTGAGCGCACCTCCCCAAGGCCCAAGCGCTCCCCGCATCTCATGCATATATGGAATGGCAAGGATTTCTCATGGCGAAAGCTGGGGTGCGAGTCGCCCTTGTCTGACAGCTTTCGCCTCCGGATAGGCTTTACAACTCAAAACGCAACTCAATTTCAAGTTTCACCGCTATCAAGTTTCCATTGTTTCATCTGACTACAATGCAAGAGTCCTGCAGCTAACCTTAGACATCAAAATGAGCAGCCTGGCCCGTAGTCCGGAAGTCCTTAAGCTCTTCCGCATTACTCTGGTCTGTGAATGCCTGGATGGGAGTGACTCCTAGCTCAATGACCTTGGCTACCATTCCCTCGTGGTATTGGCTATTTCCGTACTCGAACATGGCCTGCGTAGACTCGAAACTGGGAACGGTCAATATGGCCTGCATCGGAGTGGGTATTGCGACAGACCTTTCGACGACAATAAACTCTTGCTTCTCGTCGGACCAAAAATAGAATGCAATGACAACACCGGCAACATTATTCCGGATATCTCTGAGATTCTTGATGAGAAATTGCTCGAGCTGTCGGGGTAAATTAGCATAGCTTTGATCTCTACTCAATGCAAGGAATACACACCTCATCCTTTTTGCCCTCCAGGGGACGTAGGAAGATGACTCCGTTTGCGGCGCCTCCGGCAGACATTGTGGGTAGATCGTAGGAGAAGTGTTATAGACGAGGAGTGTAGAGCTCTTGTTCCCTCCTGGAACACGAAAGAACAGGGTTTATATATTGCTTCCAGTCTCCTATGAATAATTCTCGGATGCTGCGAGATCCGTGGAGCTTGTCGCATCCCCCCCAACATCACCCTCAGGATCAAATATCGAGGTGTTTACTATGGGGATTCTTACCCCACACTAGCCCCAGATCATGCGAAAAGCTGAGATATCATCGTTCCGTAGCCGTGTGAGATGTAGTATTGGCTGATCCTAGGGCGAAGACGGATTAGCTCGGGTAACTGCGTGTCCGAAAATCATCGCATTTCCTAACCAGATGTCATATATGGTTGGTGGACAACTGCTACCTTATAGCCAGTGGTGCTAATGACGGTATAACGTGGCTTCACTTTGGCTGGCCTTTGGTTGATGAAGCCCCGGATAAAGAGGCATCCGAGCCCTGGGCGTCAGGGATATCGGCTATGACATGCGTAGTTCGGTTTAAGAATGTGAATCCACATTCCTCGAGGGCTTTTATGAGTTGATGTAAACACGCACTCTTCCTTCCTAGCATTCACCTTCCAACGCGATTATCAATCTTCGAGAATACCACAATGGCCCTTCTTCAGGACAAGATCATCATCATCACCGGCAGCTCGTCCGGTATAGGTAGAGGCTGTGCGTTTGAATGTGCACGACATGGCGCAAAGATTCTCCTCCATCATCTTGGGACCGAAAACACCCAGAAGGACGCGGAAGCAGTGCAGAAGGAGATCACGACCCGCTATTCCACCACCTCCGTGATATACGGAGCAGACCTCACGGCCGACGGCGCACCAGAGCAGTTGATCAAACACGCAGTCTCAATTTTTGGGCGAATCGATGTGCTCGTCAACAATGCGGCCATCTTCCTCCCGCTACCGGCGGAGCAGGTTACCAAGTCTCTCGTCCAGCGGCATCTCGATATCAACTTTGTGGCCAACTACCTGATCACCCAGGCTGCGACTAAGCAGATGGTCGAGCAGGGGAACGGAGGGAGCATCGTCGCTATTTCGTCTAATACTGCTCTCTCAGGATCTACGGGTCTGGCCCACTACGCCGGAAGTAAAGCGGGAGTCTTGGGGTTGATGATGAACCTCGCCGTCGAGTATGGCCCTCAGAATATTCGATATAACTGTGTCCTGCCAGGTCCAACGGACACCGCCATGGTGGCTGAGTTTGTCAAAGCCCCGGAGACAAAGGACGCCCTGGTCAACAGATGCCCGATGGGTCGGCTGGCGCTGCCCGAAGACATAGCCGGAGGGGTGGTTTTCTTTGCCAGCGACTTGGCACGCTTTGTGACGGGGCAGCATTTACTCGTGGATGGAGGATCCACGTGCCGGTTCATGTAGTGACATAGACGTGATAGTCAGAGCCAATGATTGATAATTCAGCCGACTCATTGTGTTGTTTAATTTCGTCAGTAGTAGAGTACAGAACTTTACCCCCGCAGGCATGTGTAGATCATCGTCGAAGTCGTGATTGCCGACCTTTTATCTTTGCCGGCTCACAACGGCCTGTCCCATTGGATAGGCAACCCCAGTAGCTCTCCCCAGGAATGGAATAGGGACTCCCTTGCGGTTCAGAGCTTATTACCCCACCATTGCATGTCCAAGCTTCCTGGAGTTCGGCTGTGTCGGTAGTGTCCAAAGCCAATCACTTCGGGTGTAGATTCTATGGTTGTTGAGCCTATACTGCGAATAGCTGAACGCTGATCACAAGCGATGAGTTTCTTTACAGGCTGAGTGCAGGGATATAAATCAGGTCCTGGAGATTCCTATACTTGCTGATTTATGAATTCGAGTCATTCATCCCACTGAGATATCGCATGAGCTATCATGGAGTCAGTCGTCTTTGACAAGTCACCTGCCTTACTAGCCCTCTATGGTCTGTGCGGTTTCATTGGGTATCTCACCCTCCGAACCGTATACCGTCTATACTTTCACCCCTTGCGCAAGATCCCCGGACCACGCCTGGCAGCAGCAACTCATCTTGTAGAATTCTACTATGATGTAGTGAAGGGTGGCAAGTACATCTGGGAGGTGGAAAAGATGCACGAGAAATATGGTCATTGCTCCCCTCCGACTTCCTGAACTTGAAGTGCTTACGAGAGATTTCAGGCCCTATTGTTCGCATCAACCCGCGCCAAGTCCACATTAACGACCCCAACTTTTATGAAGAGATCTATGCTGGCAGTAAGAGTCGCCGGGACAAGGATACCTCTTACCCTCCTCGTTTGTCTGCTACTCTCTCGGTGATATCCACCATCGGCCATGACCACCACCGACTACGCCGCTCCGTGATGAACCAGTTCTTCTCCAAGAAGTCGGTCATGGATCTGGAGCCGATCATCCAGGACAAGACTGACAAGCTGGCCGACCGTTTAAAGGAGTCGTGTAAGCAGGGAGACGTGCTCAAACTGGAATATGCTCTAAGCGCATTAACGGCCGACGTGATCACCCACTACTGCTACGGGACGAGCTACCGCTACCTCGACGATCAATTCCCAGAGAATGACCTCAGGGAAGCATTCGGAAACCTCTTCCTTTTGAACCATATCTTGTACTTCTTCCCTCCACTGTGTACTCTCCTGAACAATATTCCGCCCAAGTTGATGGAGCTCGTGGACCCCAAATCATCCGTAATGGCGGCGCTCCGAGCAAAGGTGACCCAGCAATCTCGCGACACGCTCAAGAAAAAAGGGAGCGTCGCGAAAAAGGACCGCGAAACTATCTTCGACGCCCTTCTCGATCCTAGCCTACCTCCTAGCGAGAAGACCCTCGCCCGCCTCAGCGAAGAAGGGTTGATCATCCTTGGGGCTGGTTCTGAGACGACTGCGAATACCATGGCCATGGCGATCTACCACCTTGTCAACAACCCCGAGATTTTGGAAAAGCTGCGCGTGGAACTGAAGCAGGTTATGCCGTCTCCTGACAGTGCAGCTAAGTGGTCCGATCTCGAGCAGCTACCCTACTTAGTACGGCCTCTTTATTTCGTTTATTCTGCTCTTCCACTTACATGACTTGCACAGACAGCAGTGATCAACGAGAGTCTTCGCATGGCTATAGGCGGCTCCTGGAGACTTCCCCGAGTTTCTCCAAATGAGCCTGTGATATACGGCGACCATGTAATTCCTGCAGGCGTAAGTACAGATCTTCCACGTGTAGTATATCGTTCCATATCTGACCTGCTATTTTTTAGACCCCCATGATCACTGCTAGCTACTTCGTCCACATGAATCCCACTGTCTTCCCCAACCCCCACAAGTTTGATCCGGAGCGCTGGATTCGGGCCAGTGAGTCGGGGGACCGGCTGGGTCGATATATTGTAAGTTTCAGCAAGGGGACTAGAAACTGCATTGGTATCAAGTGAGTGCATCTTTATTTTCTTCCATGTGTTAGTCAGATTTTTAACTCATAACTGTGCAGTTTGGCATATGCGGAACTTTACCTGGTGATTGCTCGCATCGCTCGTCAGTTCGATATTGAATTGTGTGATACTACCGCCGAGGATGTTCGTTTTGCCCGGGATTTTGTAGTCCCTCATGGAGAGAATGGGCCGTGGAGTGTGAAGGGTCGTATTGCCAAGGTTATTGAGGAGTGAACTGGAGCCGGCAAACCCAAGACGTGTAGCCTACTGAGAGAGAACTCTACAGCACATCAAGTGGTCCTAGGATATCCTCTATAAGAATACATATGCAGTGGAATTGAGATGAGTTACCGAAAGAAGTACTGGAGGCAAATCCAACTCGCCCAAAATGATAAGATCTTCCATATCCGGTTAGCGTTCATGCCCAATCCAGGGATTCTACCCAAATACAGTATAGCGGGGCCTATGCAGCCAATCACAACACGCTGACCAAGCTCGATCAACATTTTTCTCTTTCGAGTTTAAATTTTCCTCAAGCACCGGCTCGCTGTCAAAGTGCAGGTTTGAAAGGCAGAGCCATGGAGGACACTGGAATCAACGATGGCGCTCAGCCGTACTCATCGATGGCTGGAAAGCTGGATGCGAAACTCCTAAAAGCCGTCGACGTGATGGGCTTTGAGTTCATGACGCCCGTCCAGCACCGTGTTCTGACCGAACTCCCCAGTTGGCGCAGCGACTGCCTGGTCCAGGCCAAGACTGGCACTGGCAAGACCCTCGCCTTTTTACTCCCTGCGTTGCACTGTCTGCTCCAGGGCCGTTCAGCGCCGCCCCGAGGCCAGGTCGCCGTCTTGATCATCACCCCGACGCGAGAGCTGGCGCAGCAGATCGCCAAGTCATGTGACCAGCTCACATCGCAACTGACGAGGCCGCTGGAGTGCCACATTGCCGTCGGGGGAACGGCGCGCGCATCGGCTCTGTCGCGCTTCCTGAACGGCGCACCGTCTATTCTCGTCGCTACCCCGGGACGACTAAAGGACTACCTCTCTGAACCCGCTGCGGCGGAGAAGCTCTCCAGCATCCAGACTCTGATTCTCGATGAAGCCGACACAATGCTCGAGATCGGTTTTATCTCGGATATCAAACAGATCCTCCGACTCATTCCACCAAAGAGCACGGGCTGGCAGGGGATGTGCTTCTCAGCCACTGTTCCGCCCAAAGTCAAGGATGTGGTCAGTGTCGTGTTGAAGCCCGGCTACAGTAGCATTTCCACCATCGAAAAGAATGAAGCGCCAACGCATGAGAGAGTACCTCAGTACCACGTGTTGATGCCGTCCGTGGCAGAGACTTTCACCACCCTTGCCTCCCTTGTGAGCCTTGAGAGCAAGAACAGCTCGAAAATTATCGTCTTTGGAGTCACCGCCAACATGGTTGCTCTGCTTGCCAGGGTGTTTTCCCAGGGTTTGACTCCCCTGACAGTGTTTGAGATCCATTCCAGGCTCAATCAGAACGCCCGCACAAGAACCACGGCTCAATTCAAAGAAGCAGCCTCCGGAATCATGTTCGCCTCGGACGTTATTGGCCGGGGTATGGACTTCCCCAATGTCGACTTGGTCATCCAGGTCGGTTTGCCCTCCAACGGCGAACAGTACGTGCATCGTGTCGGCCGTACAGCCCGCGCCGGAAATGATGGCCGCGCCATTATCCTCCTCGCGGAAGCCGAGTCTTTCTTCATGAAAGCCAATCGCCACCTACCCATCCAGCCCCATCCTCAGACCGATGCGATCAATGAGGCCGCGGTCGCATGCACCGCTGCCGTTGCCCAGGCCATGTACAGCCTTGATGAGGAGGTAAAGCAACGCGCCTACTCCTCTTACATAGGTTTCCTTGCGGGATCAGGCCTTCTCAAGCCGCTTCGTCTCGACAAACCCGGCCTTGTTCAAGTCGCGAATGAGTTGGCCGTAAAGGGTATGGCGTGCCCTGAACCTCCCGTAATGGAGAAAAAGGTCATCGGCAAAATGGGTTTGAAGGGTGTTCCTGGGTTTAACTATGGAACTGGATCTGAATGGAGGGGCGATAGCTCTGGTAGACCCCGCGGCCCCCCCAAGGGGAAGCCTCGCGATGCGCTGAGCTCTGGCGGTGGTCGGGGAGACCGCAGAGGAGGCATCGAGAAGAAACGCGGGGGACGCCGTGGCGGAGGACGCGGGGGAGGAAATCAGAGAGGAGAATAAAACCCATGCTGGAATTTTTACATTCACTTAGTTGGCATAGAAGCTCAGGTGAAATTACTACCACAACACCCAACGTTTTTATCAATAGAAACAGCGCTATGCACGGCATTAGATCCCCTCAGAAAGTCATCCATAATTTCATTCCTTCTACCCTACATAACCATGCTCATCTCCCCTAATTCATAATGAAATGACGGTAATTATCAGCAGCAACAGCCTCGCACCGCTCACGGAACCCCAGATTGTTCCCAAAATACCGAATAATCCTCCTCTGCGCCTTACCCTCCCTGTTGGAATTGTACCCCGTTTGCCACGAATTGACGTTGACCGATAACAGCCCCTTGGTGCAGTCAAAGACATGCTCCGTCCACTCCTCAACGCCCTGCTCGTCAGGGACGACATACGTGATTTTGTTTCCCGCCAGGTGCTTCACGAAGCGCGTCACGTACTCCACCGCATACTCAATAACGTGCGGAATGTTCCCCGTGGCTTGATGCGGGCCCAGGATATTGAACATATTAGGGAAGCTCGGCGCCATGAACCCGAGATAAGTGCGGGGTCCGTCCTTCCAGAGATCCTTCAGGGTGATGCCTTGTTCGCCGTGGTAGTCGATTTCCTCGTACGAGCCGGTCAGGGCATCGAAGCCGGTGGCGTAGATGAGAACATCGAGCTCGACAGTCTCGGTTGTAGTCTGCACGCTGTCTGCGGTGATGCGTTCAATGGGGGTGTCGTTCAGATCAACCAGTTTGACATTTGGCTCGTTGAACAGCTCATAGTAGCCGTTTTCAAGGGGCACTCTGCGTGTGCCGAACCCATGGGATGTAGGGATGAGCTTTTCGGCGATGGCGGGGTCGTTCAGGCGCGCGCGGATTTTGTTCGCCATCCACTCGCTATAGAGGTCGTTTGCGGCCTGGTTGGTGAAGATGTCGCGGAAGTTGCCGACCCATTTGACGAGCCCGCGCTGGTTGTAGTGTCTTTCCCAGAGTTCCTCGCGCTCTTCTTTGGACAGGTCGAGCGCGTTTCGGGGATCCGGCTGGTACATGAAGCCCATCGGACTGCTCTTGCACTGGCGGATAATCTCGGGGTAGTTCGCGCGGATGGCTTTCATCTCGTCTGCGTCGATGGTGCTGTTGCGGAGTGGTGCCGTCCAGTTGGCGGTCCGCTGGAACACGGTCAAGTGGCCTGCTGTCTTTGCGACCTCCTGGATGGTCTGGATTCCAGTAGCGCCAGTGCCAATAACGCCTACTCTTTTGCCCTTGAATGAGACCGGGTTGTGGGGCCAGCGGGAGGTATGATATGCCACGCCCTTGAAGTCCTCGACGCCCGGAATGGCAGGCAATGTTGGTGTTGTCAATGGGCCTAAGCAGTTGATCAAGAATCTCGAGCTGAGCTTGTTCCCATTCTGGTCAACCAGGGTCCAAGAGCGTGCTGCGTCATCGTAGTGGGCGGATTTGACTTCCGTGTTGAACTGGAAGTCGGGTCGGACCTGGTGCTTGTCGACCACGAAGTTGATGTATTTCAGGGTATCTTCCTGCGCAGAGAAATGCTCCTTCCAGTCCCATTCATCAAGGACTTCCTGAGAGAAGGTGAACATGTAGGTATAGCTCTCTGAATCAAAGCGTGCCCCAGGGTACCGATTCCAGAACCAGACACCTCCCACCCCTGATCCTCGTTCGATGACTCTGGCGCGAAGCCCCAATTTCTTCATAGATATTAGGGTGTATATTCCCGCCAGCCCTCCCCCGATAATGAGCACATCGTAGTCGAGGCTATCATTGCCTTGGGGGAGAGTATCGAATGATCCATTCAAGTCGCCCATTATGATCACTTTGAGGACTGTTTTATAAAAACAAGATTTAGTTGAGATAGACTACACTTGGAATAAATTTACTACAAGGTATTTATTTATTCGTCCGAAGATATATCCACCTTCCGTATCATTCCTAACCCTCTGCCGTGGAGGATCTGGGTTTTCAAAGTTCCTCTGCCTCTAGAATGCCATACCGCGAGCTCATCCGGCCGGTGACGATGGAATCAAGATAACCGATTCAGATGGTAAATGGTAAATGGTACCATATCTCCAACGACATAAGACCTTAACTCCGTAGATTAAGTCCTATATTCTGTGTACGCGGAGGGGTACAACCCCGCCGAGCTGATTGCCGGGGACGGCTGTGGCTATTGCCGGGCATCCTCCATACCTCTCTCCACGTTCCTATGCAGATTCATTCTAGCATAAGCTCACCATGACTATCATCGGCTGAAGTTTGTCGCCTCATTCGGCACCATGAGCCTGTGCATCGTTCGGTAGACATCAGGTCAAAGGGTATCGGCATGTCGTTCTGCACGGCTATCCAGATGGACAGGTTTCCCCGCCGAAAGAGTGCGGGGAGAATGGTTGGAGTTTCGGTCCAGATATAATCTAGCATTGATAATGAGTATCTCCTCTGACATATTCAAATTTTGTGCCAAAGATTTCAAAGTATCTGATACATCCGCCGTCCTCACTCAAAATGGGCGTCTCACACGTTGTTCTCATCTCCTTCAAGCCCGATCTAAGCGACGCTGATCGCGAAGAGGTAAGAAGCTTCATTTTTGAAGAAACTATTCTCACTCGTCTAATCTAATCGTTCTGTTTCAGGCTCTCAAATGCCTGCGTGAGATCAAAGACAAGGCTCTCCACCCCACGACCGGAAAGCCCATCGTGAAGAACCTGACTGGTGGAAAGAACAACTCTCCTAAGGGCTACAACGTACGGAATTCCATCCTCTAGGATGATATTACATGTTCATATAGGATTTGCTAACTTGTGAATAGAAAGGCTACCAGTACGCCTTCACTTGGGAGTTTGATAACGCGGAGGACCGCGACTATTACACCTTTAAGGACCCGTATCATACATTTATCACGCCTGTGGTTCTGAATGCAGTGGAAAACGTCATCGTAGTTGATTACACACCTGACGAGTACTGATAAGGGGAACTCGGGGCTGTGGATGGGGATAAGACAAGTGTATCTAGTTGTCAACATGGTTAAAATTATCATTAAACAAGACACGAATACTCATTCCCTCTTTCATTATCCATTAAGCTTGATAGCTAGGTTGCCATTTTCGTCTGATAAGAATCTATAGAGCATATATTTGATCCGGAAGGATGAAGGGCCAGTCTTCTGTGTGCAACAATGTTTTGAGTCCGGTATATGGGGACATTATTATCGGAGTGAAAGACGTCCGACTTAGACTTAAAGAACTGAGCAATACAGATTGGAGTATATGTTCAAGGTAGTGATATTTCCTAGCGTTGTAGTCTAAAAGAGATGCTACACCCGCAAACTTGCTCAGGACCAGATCTATACACAATACACAATAATCTGCAATTCAAGGCATGAGGTTTAGAGCTTCGTTCCCGACTTCGACTCAATTTTGGGCAGAAGACGCCGCATCACCTTCCCACTACCAGTACGAGGAATGGCATCAATGAAATAGACGCCCGCGGTGAGCCACTTGTGAGGTGCAAATCTGGAGCGGATCAGCTCTTCCACCTCTGCCGCTGTGACCTTTCCTTGTTTTCTGACGACAAAGGCACGAGGATATTCCCCTCCGTTGCTACCCAGTTTAGTATTGTTCTAAAAGCATAGGGAGAGCAGTATTGACTCACATCTTCGCCCCTACAACGGCCGCGTCGCTGATGTCAGGATGTTGGAGAAGGGCAAGCTCAAGCTCGGCGGGGGAGACTTGCAGTCCTTTTACTTTGAGTAACTCCTGGAGAAAAGTCAATGATCCGATATCCGTGCAAAATAGGTCTCAAAAGCGATTACCTTCATCCTGTCGACCACGTAGAAACTGCCCCTCTCGTCAGCGTACCCGATGTCTCCTGTCTTTAGCCATCGCTCGCCATCTTCGTGGACAATCGTAGCAGCGGTTTCCTTGGGCTTTTGATAGTATCCCATCATGATATTAGGCCCAGAAACCCAGATCTCGCCGACAACGGCACCTGGAGGTCCTGTGCCCTCATAGTCCTCGCCCTCCACGGGAACAATCTTGGCCTTGCAGTTGGCATTGAGCCAGCCGATCGACCGGCCGTCATCGATATCATCGGGTGCGAATTGGAATAGTGAGCAGGTTGTCTCGGTGAGTCCCATGCCCTGTTTGACGGTCGCGCTCTCCCTCAGGTATAGGTCCTTGAACCTTTGACCGGTTTCAGGACTTAGAGGTGCAGAGCCCGAGACTACGCCCTCGATGGCCTTCAAGTTGAAGCTGTGAGGGTGTGGGTACTTGACCATCATCGCCATGATCACCGGTACCATCGTCACAAAGGTGACGCGGTAAATATCCAGATAGCGGAGGAACCTTCTCACGTCGAATTTGCTCATCACAAAGACTTTGGCGCCGAGTTGGGATGCATTCATACAATACCAGATTTGCCCCTAGCACCTTGGGTAAGTTAACGGGAATAATCGGGACACTGAGAGACATACGAATGCGTGGTACATGGGCAATGGAGCAATCCATCGCTCTCCAGAAAGGTCGAGTCGGGCCCTTCTCGCCCTGCCCTGGGGGGTATTGGCGACCAGGGAGCGTTTCTGCACGATTTGGACACAGTTTGCAATGACATTGTAATGGGATAGCTCTACCCCCTTTGGAGTCCCGGTTGTCCTAGAAATTGTGAGTCTCGGTTTTGCAAGCTTCAGTTCTCAAAAGACGCACCCGCTTGAGTAGTTGATGATTGCTGCTGTCCGTTTAGCCTCTTCGATTGTTGTGATCTTATGCCACTTCCAGGCCTTGGCGTCTTCCGGTGATGCCCAGATATCTGTCCACCGCTTGCGTCCGTGGGGTATACTATCGAGCTTCTCCTCGGGGTTCACAAAAACGAAGACCGAGGTCGAAGGCAACCCAATCTTCTTCGCTGTGCTCGCCGCAAGGGCAGCGGTGTCGGAGTGTGCGATGATGATCCTCGCTCCGGAATCTTTCAGTTGGTATGCGAGCTCTGAATGCCGTTAGCTGTGGGATTTCGTCTACATGAGAGCAGGCTCACGTACCAGTCTCTTGTGCGGTAGGCGAGACGGCTGTAAAAACACAACGCGCCGCAATGACACCCCAGAGCAAGACAGGAAAATAGAGCTTGTTCGGAGAGAACAAGAGGACTTTGTCGTTTGGCTGTAGCCCGAGTCTCTGGAGACCGAGGGCAACCTGTTTCACGTATATCTCGGCTTCGCTCAGGCTGAAGCATTGAGCGGGATTATCTGCGTCGAAGTACTGAGGTCGTTGGCGAGATTCTTCCGTGCCTGCGGAGAAGACCCATGATGGGATGTCGCTGACTGGAATGTCTACCTTGTAAGGCGACTCTATCAACTGGGTTTTGGGTGCCATGGCGGAAAGACGTAGATATATGGGAATGGGCGTCGCCTTAGATGGATAGCAAGATCATAGTTTACATTTATACAGGAAACAACATTTGTTTACATTGTTCTACACTCACGCCCCTCCTAGCTGGACACATTCGGCAGCAATGACAATGTCGTCCCTCGGCACAGGGGTCAGTACCACACTACTAAGTGCCCCAGAGACATTTACCCCGGGCCGGAGAGAGCGTAAAACCTGTTCGGCAGCGGTGGTAGCCGAAATCCCATATAGCCTTGTTTTCGGTTCCCCACAGTATCCCCATAGTATCGACATGTCTTGTCCGTTTTTCTTGTGAATTCTTTGTGGCGCGTAGACCACCGCTGACGATGTAGTAGATAGCGTACAACCTCCTTCTCTTGAGTGCAGCCCAACTTCAATTCTACCTCACATCAGGAGTATTGCCGGTTCTACATTCGTTCTTCGAGTACAATCACAAGAAATACTTAGTGTTTTTAAGCTCCAGGTACATGAATTGATTCCTCGAAAAGGATACTATATACAGCCCCTTAAGCCAGAGACCCTCCATCGGCCGCCCAAACAGCCCCAGTCACGTAGGTGCTCTCCGGACCCAGCAAGAATGCAATCACGCTGGCCAGCTCCTGGGGGTTCCCCTCGCGAACGAACGGCCGGTACGCACTGGGCCGTTTCAAGTCTCCAAAAGCAACAGTAGTCTCCTTGAGCAGCTCCGTGGAGATCGGTCCCCTGTTACATCGTCAGCATCCGTAAAGTAATCCATCATCTACAGAGTCGGGGGTAACATACGGCAGAACAGCATTCACCCTGATTTCACGGCGTCCCCCTTCCTTGGCCGCATTCTTGGTCAATCCAATCACAGCGTGCTTACTGATAGGATAGATGGCACCCTTGTCATACCCACGGAGTGAGGCCACGCTGCCAACGTTGACAATGCTGGATCCGTCCTCCAGGAACCCAGGGGTCATCGCCTCGGCCACAAAGTTGAAGCTACCCCGGACATTGACGTCCATCACAAAGTCGAACTCTTCTTCCGGGACCTCCCACAGCTCGCGCACGCCGAAGCTCTTGCCAATGGTGCCTGCGATGTTGGCGACTCCGTTGACGTGGTGGAATTTCTGCTTTGTGGCGGCCAGGAAGGCCTTCACCTGGGCGCGATCCCTGACGTCGAGTTTCTGGAATAGGACGCGCGACTTGTACGACTCGTCGAGGGAATCGTAGGCGCTACGCAGGTTCTTCTCGTTAATGTCGCAGACACCGAGAGCAGCGCCGCGAGCGAGGAGCGTCTTCACAGTCGATAGACCGATTCCAGCGGCGCCGCCGGTGATGGCGAAGACTTTGTTGGCGAGGGGGGCAGACATGATTCGGAAGGTCACTGGTTGTTGGATAGTGATCTTGAATTAGTGATTGATATCCTGTCTAAACAATTAGATGGATGTTTTAACGGTCTATGATTTCTGTTCTTGCAATAATGCGTCTCTGTGGGGTGAGCTATTGCCGGCCGGTATACTTCTCCGGCTTCATCTTCGGCAATACCTGTCAGGCCTCTTGCGCGTACTCTGCGGCTGTCCGTTGAGATTCGGATCCAGATCTATGTACACGGTTTTTAATTCTAATGCAGAGCAACGCTATGTATGCGACATCAGCACAATTTCGTGACACCTCATTCTGTTACCCCTCCTTGACCGTTCTGGCTCCCAGGAACTGGAGATACAGTTTGAAAACTACTTGGTAAACAGTGAAATCATCATCAAAGCTAAACTTGATCAAATTTCAATGGAAATCAACGTAGATAAATGACTCTAAAATGCATAATTTATCCCCTGACTGCTCAAGGCTCACTAATCCCGGATCGTCACTCCTCCTCTCTATGGCACACGACCATCAGCCAGCCCAGTAAATTCGGCCAGATCCTTCAACTCCACCCCCTTGGTAAACTCCTCGTTGCCAGAGAACTTGTCCAGATACCAAGTCAGGTCCTTGGTCCCCTTGAACTCCCAGTCCACAAAGCCATTGCCCATATAACCCCAGCGATTGTTCCTCCAGTACTCAATCTCATAGTCCTGGAGCATAGGATGTTCCAGGACCTCGAAATACGACAGTCGCGAACCAGGCCACATCACCAGCTTCCTCGAGTCGTGGGTGCCCATCTTATACCAGCTGTTGCATTTATCGGCCCACGTAGTACGCGGCAGGTACGCCTCTGCGTGTTCGTTGAAGTCCTCTACCGCGGAAGCCCGCGGGCTCAGACGCCGGATGTGCTGCTTGCGCATGGTCTGGATGATCTCGAGGAAATGGTGGGTGAGGAGAGTTAGGATGGGCAGAACGGTGCCCTGGGCCACGGGCGTAAAGGGCCCGCCGTAGGTGAAGTAGTTGGGGAACCCGTCCACGCTGACTCCGAGGTAGCTGGAGGGATAGCTGGCCCATTTGTCGGCGAGAGTGGTCTTGGGGTCGAGACCGGTAATGGGGAAGCGAGGTCGGAAGGAGGTGTCGAAGCCCGTGGCGCAGATGATCACGTCGACTTCGTGCTCGTTGCCGTTGATATCAACGATGCCCTTCGGGGTGATCTCGCGGATGCTGCCGGGGAGAACGGTTGTCTTCTCGCCGGTCAGGGCTTCCAGGTATCCGCTGCCGGGGGTTGGTCGGCGGCAGTTGACGCTGAACTCGGTTGGCATCAGGGCTTTGAGAATGTCGGGGTGGTCCTTGAGTCTGGTTTGCATTTCCATGTAGGCGAACTAGGGGATATCAGTATGAGATAATGGGGAAGGTTAGAGAGCAGTTCCTACCGCGTTGACCTCGTCCGACTCAGCTGTGTCACGTAAAACGGTCCGAAATCGCCCATTCAGACTGTTCTCAATCGTCTTGTGATAGCGGTGGTATTTGAGGGGATCCCTGGTGAATTCAGCCTTTTGCTCAGCGGTATCTAAGACAGTCAGTCAGATCGCCATCCTCAATTCAACCAGCGCAGGAGAGACCGACATTCAAAGTTCTGGCCCTCTTTGCTTCCCTTCTTCTGTCCAATGGCCGCAATAATCCAGGTCGGGCTGCGAACCCAGGTATACAACTTGGATGCAGATTTGTAGACCTCGGCCACAACCTGGATACCCGAGCTCCCATTACCGATCACAGCAACCCTCTTGCCACTCAGGTCGTACTTTTCGTTGTAGTTGGCGGAGTGGAAGATATCGCCTTGGAAGGAGTGGATTCCAGCAATATCAGGCCATTTCCAGTTACTAGTCCCGGTGTTAGCAGCACGAAGATGCAAGGATAGATTCGAGTGCTGTGCTTACTTCAGGAAACCTCCCCCGTTGAGAATCAGATCGTATTCGCCCACAAACTCCAGCACATTGCCATGCTCATCAACCTCGTCCAGGCTCCTCACTTTCGCCACCCACTTGCTCGACTCCTCGTTCCACGTGGCAGCGACCACCTCGTGACGCAGCTTGATATACTTCATCATTCCCTCGTCGTCCACGATCTGGCGCATGTATGCATGGATCTCCTGCGCAGAGGAGTAGAAGTGGGACCAGTTGGGGTTCATGCGCCACGGGAAACTGTACGAGATACTTGGGACATCGCAGGCGCATCCCGGGTACCGGTTCTCCAGCCAGGTTCCGCCCACGTCTGCGTTCTTTTCGTAGCACTCGATGCTTACGTTCAGGTCCTTCAGGGCCTCCGGTGCCCAGTGCAGGAAGTCGATTCCAGCGGCGCCCGCTCCGAGGAAGAGGATCTTGAATGGCTTGTCGGGGAGAGGCTCGTTGATCATCGTCCTGGAGGCGACATAGCCCCGGCTGGAGGGGATATCCCACTCCTCACGATGCACAGGGCGTCCAATCGACGCCGGATGAGGGCCTCTGGTGTTACCTCCGATCTTGAGGTCCCCTGGGATTCCAAAAGACTCGAAGACGGGGTTAGTGGACGTTTGCCCGTTCTGTTCGTCTGCCTTGGTCATATTGTCGATGTAGAGCGGCACTGCGTATCGAGGTCTCGTGAAAGTGATAAACGGGAAATAACTCAACTACATCTACAGAGCAAGATTCCGAATCATCCTTATAACTCGGTCATACTTGACATTATCGTCTCCGCATTTGCCCCTCCCCATGGGAAGGTGGGATATCCCCAGGGCTCGGTATAACCGATGATTACCGAACAGCGCTTTAGAACAAGGCAGAACAGTCCTCTCGGCATATATCAGGATAAAACGAGTATGGGGCCACATCTGTACCAGTTTTTAATGCCCGTAGACTTCCAGAACAGAGCCAAAAAAAAAAAACGCGGCGAATATGTTTCCGGTGCCTGGTGATCCACCACGATTCCGGCCTGCGGAATTTAATGGAGATAACGGTTCTCGCTGCGGGCATGGCGGCTATTATGCTAAAATGCGAGATACTCTAGACTAATCCAAGTGTGTTACACATTATTATCGGTTTGAAGTGGGGTGGTCGGATTACTCAATATATGGTGTGGAGGGTTTTCATTGTAGACGTCAGACCACCGAGGGTTTCGTATGACAACGCCATTTATCACTATATACAGATCAACTCGCATTAAGGACAGGCTCCCCACTACTTGGTGAACTTATTCTATAGCTTTGGAATCCAGATAGGTTGTGCAACCTTCTCGCCCACTTTAAATGGTTCACTTGCCAGTAACGTTGCCACAAATCGAGCCGGCTTCTCGCTTGACGGATTCAGCCATTTGTGCAGGGTTGCCCTCTGGATAACGGAGTCCTGCACATAGTCAGATATTTAACACATTCTCTTATAAGTGGGATGGTGACGTACTCCTTGCTTTAAGTGCAGTCTGGTACAGTTGTCATCATTTTCACCCAGCAGTAGAACAAGCTCGCCCTCCACCACCGTGACAAAGTCCACGGAGATAGTCCGATGCCAGGCAGAATACGACGAGGGGCCAAAGTCTCCCTGCATGAAATTTGCACCGCCTGGGATGATGAGCTGGAAAGGCTTTGGGTTACCGTTTGGGTCTCCCTGGTCGTATCCCTCGCTGGCGCGGTAGTGTTGCAAGTCACGGTTACCCCGGATGTCTGTAGGGATCTTCTCCAGCTGGTATAAACTGGTAATTGCATAGCCGCCTCGATCATGGTATTTCAGATCCAGGGACGCAAGGAGGATGTGATTTCCCTGTGCATCCAGCCCAGTAATGTATCGAGCATTCTTCCTCAGCTCGTGTTCGGTGCTCGGCGAGGCTGACGATGGTCTCTGTGCCGGCATTGTGGTTCACAACCTAGAGATGGCAATTTTCCCTTTAGATTGCAGTAAGATAAGAAGCGCAATTCCTGATTAGACCCGATATTTGAGACTCTTCAACATATACTCCGTCGTGAGATTCGGTTATAGCCCACGGCCCGAACCCAGACTCTCCACCCGGCAGACGCAGTAGAGACCCTATCATTACCGGAAGAGCAGTCATAAGCTAAGCATCGCACGCCAATGGCCCAAACTACCCCCAGAGCATTCCATAAAAAAAAGCCCCCTCCCCCTATAATGCCTCTCCAGTACAACCAGGAGTGGTTCGAGCTCGCCAAAGCCAAGCTCGCTCGCGCTCAGGCAAACAAACCGCCCGTACACGACATCCAGGCTCGAAGGGCCAAATTCGAGGGCCTGTTCTTCCATGACCGTGGCCACTTCGCTGTCCCCGATGATGTGGAGCAGATCATCCATCACGTCCCCAGTGAGGATGGCCATCCGATCCCCATTTACCACTTCCGCAAGAAGACCAGAACGAATAACACTACGAGCAAAAACAACAGCCCCCCGGGGCCGGCCATCGTGCACACCCATGGAGGCGGGTACTTCAGCTTTCGCGCCGCCCAGAGTGCCCCGGGGCTAGCCCTGTATGTCTCCCGGACGGGGGTCTCGATGCTCTCGATCGACTACCGGCTCGCACCCGAACACCCCTTCCCCGTGCCCCTGAAGGACTGCTGGACGGGGCTGCTGTGGATCCACGCGCAGGCCACAACGCTCGGGATCGACCCGGGCCGTATCGCCGTGATGGGCGAGAGCGCAGGTGGTGGACTCGCCGCGGCGCTGGCGCTGTTGGCCCGCGATCGAGCCCTCACGCCGCCCCTGGCCAAGCAGATCCTGGTCTACCCCATGATCGACGACCGGACGCGCACCGACCATACCGGCGGGCTGTGCTTCTTCGACATCGATGACAATGTCACCGGGTGGACGGCGTACCTGGGCAAAGACGTCGTCGGGACAGATGCTGTCTCGCCGTACGCTGCGCCGGCTCGGGTCGCCAGTGTGGACGGTCTCCCTCCCTTGTACCTGGAGTGTCCCCAGCTGGACATCTTCCTGCCTGAAAACATGGAGTATGTTCGGCGGTTCATCGCAGCGAATATTCCGACCGAGTTCCATATGTACGAGGGGCTTACGCATGGATTCCAGAGCCTGGCGCCGACGGCGACGCTGACGAGGTACATTCTTGCGAATCGAATCCGGGCCATGACCACGTTTTAAGGAGCAATGGAAAGACGGGGGAGGGGAGGGTGTTCCTCGGTTAGCTACGAGCAGCTTGTTTTGAATGAAGTATGTTATGTTTTCTTAATGAGCCTCCTGGGTGTTTTGCAGCTCTTTATTCCTGATACAAGTACACGATTATCATTGCAGGGGAATCTGTTATACACCAACCCATCCAACTCCTGTTCACCGAATCAAACTGCCAGCAAAGAAAAAAGAAAAATCAGAAATCCGCCCCAAATTCACTAATTGATTGGCAAATTCGTTTGGTAAAAGGTATGCGATTCAGAGATGAGCTCGTGCAGGAAAGGGAAAATATCTGTAGGCCATTCCGGCTCCAGGAACGACGGCATCAGCGCACCACCGCTGCTCGCCAGGAGAGCAGCAATCAGCGGGCTCGTGTGCGAGGTGAGATAAGGGAAGAAATCCGTCCACGCCACGTCGCCACTGGCAGATACACTGGTTTCTAACGGAGACGCGTGGTGGTCGGGGAGGACTCCCTCAATCGGGGTGTGCGACTGGAAGCCCATCTCGACGTGTTCCTGCTCCAGGATCTTCTGGATCCCGTCGCTGAACATCTTGCCGGGGTACGAGTACGGGGCGAGTTGATTCAGTGCCGTGTGGAGGGTCTTGATCTCGTCGTCCGCGTAGAAGGTCAGGCCTTCGATGCGACGCGCATGCAGCAGCGCCACGATCGCCAGCGCCACGCTCCAGGTGGCCTGCGTCAACACAAAGCGGACGGACCCACGCGCGAGATAGTCCTTGAATATTCGAGCGATGCAGGACGCGGCCGCGATCGCGGGGAGAGACGCGGTGGGGATCGACCGGTCGCTTTTGCCCAGGTGCACGAGAATTATGATGGTCAGGTAGCCGAGATGGAGGTCGTGCACGTCTCGGTTGAACCCGATGGTACGAGAGGCGCCAAAGGGCAGTTGGAAGGATGGAGGGAGGGCTTTGACCCAGTTCACCAGCTCTTGCACCAGTTCTGGTTTGGGGGGGGATGCCTCCTTGGACCAGTACAGGTCTTTGTGAATTCGCCCTCCGATCTCCCACATCTTCACCCAGGACGCGAAGATGAACGCTTTGGGGTCATTGGGGTCTGGGAAGTCGTCCACCGTGATCATCGACTGGTCCGAGTAGTCTGTGTTGATGAGACACGGCCGTCCTTGGGCCATCGCCAGCAGACGATCTCGGGCCTGGTCACAACAATGAGTATCCGGTGTTATATTAAGGAGGGTTGCCGAAAAGACTTACAAACAACGTCCACCAAATCCTCCGCCTCAGTCCCGGTGACTCTCCTATGTACGACTCGATCGGTGACATCTCCCGATGCAGTCCGAGTTCCTCTGCCAGGCGAATAGCCGTTCCAATCCACCAGCGTCCGGTATCCAGGCCAGCCACGTTGGGCATCCCGGGGCTCCACCAGTAGAACAGCATGATGCCGATAATCTGGATGAGCGGGTTGCTTTCGCAGTTTCCATATAGAAGGCTCTTGGCACGCGTGTAATGCACGGCTGGCTCCGTGTGCTCCATCAGCGGGGGGCGCAGCCTCGTGCCACACAAGGCCAGTGCGTTCTGTAGAAACGGCGACGCCAGGATCTGAGGCTGAAGCTGCAGCACACTTCGGTCCAGCGCCGGGCACCAGACATTGGCATACTCGAAGTACGTCTCTACGTAGCTGTCCAGGAGGTCCTCGGGGATAGCTTCCAGTCCGTACTCGCAGTCAAGCGGGACGGGCTCGGGCGGAGTCTCTCTCCCCAGCATGCTATCATGGTGAAATATTTGCATGTACCCGGTGTTTCCGAGGAAGCTTTGATGCTGCTGGTAGACTTGTGCGGCGCCGTGTCCTGTCGACGGGCTGAGGTGGGCAGTCTGGCCGTCCAGCAGCCCTTGCTGCATGAGCAACGATGGGGTGGTCGAGACATGCGCATGAAGAGTTTGACCATCGAGCCCTATTATTGCACTCTATGTTTTCACATCAGTCAGCACAAGATCACAGACAAACGTCGGCGATATCCACGTACCATGGCATCCGGTGTATTCCCACTGGAGACAGATGCAGGTGCCACATCATTCAGGTTAACGGCAATGCGCTTCTTCTTGCCTCGTCGCGACTGTCGGATGCTATAAAATCGGTCAGCCTCGCGGCGGTATTCCACAGAGCCGATGCGACCGCGTTCCACTTACTGGCAGGCCGACCCGGTATTGACGCAATTCCGGCATCTGCGCGAACTCCCGGTTTGCAGGTAGATATCACATTTGATCTAGACGCGCATGAGCGGTGCATCCCACATGGTTTTCTTTTCATCTCGTCGCCAACTCACCTTCTTCTCGTGGCACCGCTGGCACACCTGGCCAGCACGCTTATTAGGCTTGAGAGGCTTGGGGCCGGCGGCGTCAGTTCGGGTTCTCTCCATGATTGCCATGATATGGAGAAACTAGCAGACGGCATCGGCTTCTAGGGAGACAGGAAAAAGGGGCAGTCAGATAGAAAAGCTTCCCCTCGTGGTGCGGGGAAAGCTGAGGGCATCCTATCGTAGTTCGGGGGCGTTTTCAAACTCCGAAAGCTTTCGGACATCGACAATTAGGGGGGGGGAAACGTGGGGAACCAACGGGGAGCATCCCATGTTCCTGGGCGTTCCTTAAGGTTTCCCACAGAGTTCTCGCCACTGTCGCGCGTCTCGAATCGCGATCCTACGCCTACCTGGTGCGAGGCGTCGTCTGCCTAACTCCGCTCCGTCTCTGTCGTATCCGAGCCCTGGGAGAGAAACTAGTCCCTGCTGCTCAAACATGACAGGACCGCGGGTCCCGAACCAGGGATACTACATATTAGACGTCCTACACGTCGTCGACTTCCCCATCCTTGGTTAATAATAGGTACCTACCTTAGTAACCAAGGTATTCCTTCGTCCTTTAATAATCGTCGGGATTTCTGCCTCCCAAAAGAGTAACTCCTCTCAGCCAATCAGGAGTCAAGTCTAGTTTCCTGTTTGGGCGGCCCTCGGTCTTTCCCGATTGGGAATATCCCAATATATCCCTCGTACACAATGGGTATAGTGCGTATAATGCTGATGCTTATGCTCTGAGATATCAATTAAAATGCTCATACACTACAGCTTGGCCAGGATCGATGACCAGTCGTCCCCGCTCCCCTTCACAATCTCATCCTCCCAGTAGTTGGGGTTGAAGGTAATCCTATTCAGCGGGTTGAGACGGTGGGCCCGGTTGAACAGATCCTCGTACACCTTGCCATCGTACCGGCCGAGGGCGCTGAGCCATGTTAGTCCGCATCACAAACTCGTCGTCTGGTTCGGGCTCACCTGTCCAGAAGGTAATCAGGAATCATCCAGGCGTCAACCAGGTTGACCGCATGGGGCCGGATTTGCGCCATCAGCTGCTGAATCCGAGCTGGCAGCGCGTTGAGTTGGCTCTGCGAGATGGCCCCGGCGCGCACAACTAGAGGTTTCATTAGTACGGTTCGGGCCCGTCACGAGTTTGTAGGAGAACGCTTACAGTCATTTGCTTCGAGTTCCAGGTAGTAATACGCGAACAGACGGTAAAGGTCGCGAATTGCCGATTGAGTGGTCGCCGACAGGCCTTCATTAGACGCGAGAGCCTCGTGGAAGAACTCCACGATCAGTGCCATGGATTGAGCTGCACATCATATTAGTCCAACCCGATAGATACAACGTGGAAGGCACAACCTACCGTGGCTGACTTTGTTGAGCTGGATCATGAGACTGGTCCACGGTTTCTTTTGCAGGACTCGGTCCACGTAGATTCCATACACCTACGAGAAAGTCAGTGAGGAGAAGAAAACGCATGTCTAAGCGCATCTTACCAAAAAGCTGGCGCGACGTTGGAAGGCCTTCACGATCTCAAGATCAGAGTTCAACACATCGTAAGGTTGAAGAGTACGCCCGCTCCTCTGGACTTCCAATATCTCCACGTGCGATGGATCGGCTCCTGCCTTGTGCGACGCAGCTTCGGTCATTCGCTTGATAAGATAGGACGCGACCTGCTGCGTGATCATCCAGTTGTCGCCCTCGACTGTAACCCGCGAGAGATAGTCGGGGCTCAAGCGAGTGAAACCACTGCCTCCGCCATAGCCGTGGCCGCCCAGCGCCCGTCGACACGTCTCGATGCCATCGGCGACAATATTGGTGCACAGACTCTTCAGACCCGAGGACATGCTGTGCATGGGGGCTAGGCTGCTAAAGTCTCCCCCTTCAATCTTCTGCCGTGCATCCTTGTATGTTTTTTGCATGGCTAGGCCGGTGTAGTGCATCGCGTAGGTTGCCGCAAGCAGGGGGAGAATGCGGATCTGGACCGTCGGATAGTCCAGCACGGCAAGTTCGGGCCCATTCTTGGTATCCCGGTCCTTGAATTGTCGGCGAATGCTTGTATAGCGAACCGCCACGGTGACAGCTCGAGCCAGACCGAGCCGTGACTGGTGGACGATCAGAGATCGGACAAAGGTCATCGTGCCGTACACCACTGCGGGGATCGCGGGTTTCGAATACACCCCGGTGTCTCGGTCGACCTTGGAATAACGAGAGAGGAGCGCGGAGTGGGGGATTCTGATCAGTACGGGTTAGAAGGATTCAAGAGGCAGTCTTTTCTCAATCTCGGGTGTCCGCTAACCTGAAGTGATCAAACAACATGTAGGCATTGTCGATCGTGCTGTATCCGAACTTGGGTCCAATATCTCCAATAACCACGCCTTCTGGAGGCTGGTGGGTTTTCAAGTCTCGAACCTGCACGACAAACGGATGGGGCCCATGGGATACATATTCCCCCTTCTTTGCGCCCGGCTTCGGTAGGAGTAACTGAGCCACCACGATGGCATAATTGGCCGTGCGACCGAGAGAGCCATTCCACCACTTGCTCGCCGTCAGGGTCGGACTGTGGAGGATGAACTCCTTCGTCCGCGGATCCCAGCGCGCTTCCAGCTCGATGCCCTGAACATTGCTTCCATGGCCTAACTCTGTCTGCGCGTAGGCCCCGATGATCTTGAAGGCCTCAATCAATGGCATGAAATGGGCTTGTTGGGCGTCACTTGCTTGCTCGCGAATCGTGGTGACAAACATGTGCATGTGCAGATAATACGGAGAGACGTCGTCGACCAGGGTCTCTGCGAGCTTGTAGTCATTGATATCCCAGCCATGCTTGTCGACCAGCCTTCGTAGTAATTTGGCGCGCGCCAGAGCAAGCTTGAATAGATCCGGGCGTGAGAGGTTGGCTTGTTGCTTCTTGTCGAGAAGAGGCTCGGCCTCGATGATCGGAAGGATACGAGCCTGACGCTCAAGATAATCGTCGCCAGCGAACAGGTTCTGCGAGAGCTCGTCGACCGAGATGTCGGACTGGGCGCGCTCCTGGGCTAGAACCGCCGGGCCACTTGGCTCTCGGGGTTTCAACTTGTCTGTGAAGTCGGGCATGTTGGTCACCCACGATAGTGTTTCAACAGTAGTGATTAATTTTCTTCACCGTAAACCCCCATCTGCAGTGTCTATTTATTCGTCTGGAAAGCACTGCTGGAATAATGCGATGGTGGATCGATCGTCGGCACTCGGCTTTCGGCGGTTATACAGAAACCATAGTGCTACGACTCGGACCAGAGCTACAAACCAATCGCACGTCGGGTTCCTGGTTGAAGGCATATAACCGTCAAGCTCCGAGCCACGGCCCAAGTCCAGAGGCAACTGAGCTCCTGGGTTCCCAGCATCAGCCAGACATCATGCCACCGTTATCCAACTTCTCAGATCAGCTCGGGAATGAAGCGCTACAGCTCGGTGTAAACTCAGGGGAACTATGTAGTCTGATGTTGACTCCTCGATGTTGGTCACAATTAAATTACACCCCAGACCGGCTATTATTTATCGCTCCCGTCATCTTGCGGGTGTTTATTAACATGAAAAAGAAGGGGCCGTTGAAGCAATTTACATTCTGAATTCGACATTATACAGAAACAGCGGTGCATTTAACTCAGCTGCGTAAGTCCAGGGTACGATGACATGCGATCGGAAGACCACCTAAGCACTGGTCGAGCCATCTGGTCCCTTTGATAATAGGATCATGACAACCAAAAGGTTGTTAAATCTTCGATCCAGGGAGGAAAGTAGACCGACTATGAACGTAGCTGATCTGTTGCACCCTCGAATTCATTTCTCCCCAAAGTTCGGATCGCAGCAGACCGTATATCCTACAGTGTTTCCCTAGTTAGGCGAGAATTTCTGGGACAGGTTGCGTCGAGGGAAAACTCACCCTGCCTTTGCCTTTGGTGCCCACTTGTTTCCTAGCTCCAGGGCGACATCCAACATCTTATCCGGCTCCGCGATGGCATCCACCAGTCCGTCCGCCAAGGCCTCCTTGCCCGTGAACCGGTGGGCTTCGAGGAGTACCTTGCGTGCGACCTGCGGGTGCAGCTTGAGACGTGGTAGGATTCCGACTCCCGCAAAATGCATCCCAAGGTCAACGGGGGGCATGCACATGAAACCTCGCTTGGAGTTCATGACACGGTAGTCGTGTGAAAATGCCAGCGGGCATCCCCCGCCAAAGACGTGGCCTGTGACGAGAGCGATCGTTGGGAATGGGAAATCTAGGATGGTATGGAGCAGCTATCGGAGGAGTCAGTCGGTTATTATACTCCATGGCTAATGACTATGGCGAAAGGAGGGGCAGATACAGGATAGAAACCGTCCGCATTCGCGTTAGGGTTCTGTTCGCATTCTTCCAGATCCAGGCCCTGGTACACTCTCGTCAGCTCTCGCAATGCACTCCATTAGTGGATGGTCGACGGCATATACAGTGCAGAAAAACTTGTCATCCTTGCCACGCGTGATGACCGCACCCTCTGAATTGGGCCCCAGAGTCTCTCTCACAGTGTTGAAAGCTCTGATCATCTCCTGGCAAAACTTGACGTCCAGCCGGTTCTCCGGTCCCTTGTGCATGGTGATGATAAAGACATTGCCGCGCCGTTCAAGGGTGAGATCCTGGAATTCAGTAGGGTTCGCCATGGTGAATCGTGCAGATGGAGTAGTATGATCAAGCAGGAAAAATAATTGAGCAGAAGCGACAATGCAGCAAGAGTGAATCCAGACGTGCATAGAAATAGATTGAGATCATTCCAATAGGCCCGCGGCTGGACTGGTGTTTACCGAACAGCCACGGGCGATTACCGAGATCCACCGTTTTCCACCACCCCGGCCTCGATCGATGTTTGTTGGGGTGGAATTTACAGCGCACATCGCTTGGGGGGCTTTAATAAGCCTGCGTATGCTGCGAGGTATCGTCGAATTGCTGTCGGATTACCTAGGTGCAGGCTCTGGAAGACAAGGACGCTAGGATGGCGGTTAGCTCCTAGATGGTTAGCTCGTGATCACGAAGACAGTTTCCTGTGCATTTCAACACAAGACATGAGGCATGAGAAGCGAGATGAAATGCTACTGCAGGTCAGAGACACAACTGTGTCTGATTGCTGGGATCAGTGGGGACACATTTCGCGTGTCTGGGGATAAACATCGGGGCAGAATCGGAATCGGGTTTATTCATCTTCCGGCCAGCATAACAAAACCAGGCCACACCAACAAGAACAAAAACCATCTGTTTAACACTATAAGGGTCGTAGTTTTTGGCTGCAAGCTTAGTATATACAATATATGGATGTTGGCGTACCACAAATCGGTGTCATACCCCTATAATCATGTAGTTTATGAGGATTCTCCGCTGATGGATGTTGTACTTGAAAAGACTGTACGACACACTTATATATCTCTACCATCTTCAGAACCTCATTGCCAGAAGTCACAGCCTTACATCATTACCGCCCGTTTATAGCCTCCAAGGATGTTTATCTTCTTCAATCCAGCATATGTGATATTGATATACCATAATAACCGGTTTAAATAGGAATAATCCTGTTCTTGGTGCTATTCTTCTCGGAGTGGTTATTTATGTACATAGTTAATCAGCCATTAGACATATATTATGCACACTTCGCGAGGAAATACAGATTACGTCACGCGTCACGCGTCACGCGTCACTTTCATCCGATTGCGGCCTGAGGCACTAGCCGGACACCTTACAGCCTCTGGAGTATCGATGGCAGTACCCCTTTCTTTCTATTCACCGGTTTACAAAAAAGTGAGGCCGAGCAGGGAAAGATGACGTAGATTGCACTGATACTATGAAGTCCCGGGACTAAGGTACTGCCTCCACCCCGCCTCACCATAAACAATCATGTTAAACCCCCAGGCAGTCTCTCAATTGATGCATATCTCCTTTCAAACGTTCGACATGCACACCCCTAGAAAAGCTTCATATCGGTTGCCAAGCCGCTCTTCAATATGTCGGCTAACGGGAGGAATTCTTCGGCCAGCTCCGTGTGCTGAGGGCCAACGACCCATTCAAACATGGCCTTTTGGTTCGTGTATCTGGTTCTTGGGTGAGTAAACTGGGCGGGGTGTCCCACGGAGGGTCAGCCACGTACTGTTCGATCACCACGAACTGGTCCTTTCCGGTCGGCTTGAACCAGAGGAATTTAGTATTGGCAGGACATTCGGTGGTGGTGACATTCTGTCCGTGCTTGATGTAGTTTTGCAGCTTGAGATGGATCTCCGTTAGACGGATGTCCTGGGGACAACTTATAGAATCAACCCAGGGGGGGGGAAACCTACGGCCTGAGTGCCTCCTTTCTTTGGAGTTAAAGTCAGCACAGCGGTGACTGGATCGGGGGAGTTCCAGCCGGGCTCTGGAAGGCTCTGAGCCACGACTGAGCCTGCCCAGGCTAGGGTAGTCAAGGTGGAGAAGAAGAAGCGCATAGTGTGGGGTAACAGGAGGTGAATGTAAGAAAAGTCCTTAGGGTGAGTTGGATGGACACCACAATGGCAGGTAGGCAAACGTCACTATAAGTAGTGCCTGTCTTCTGAAGGTCCCTACTATGACGATCCGGTTCGAATGTGATTAACGGGATCATGCCTGAGGGTCAGCCTACTACCGAGAAGCCTGCTTCTCCTCTCAATTTGTCGTGGAGAGGTTTCCAAAATCGGGTAATCCTCCTGCATACAGCACTACTAGCACTTTCTCGTTCGCTGGTTTAACGACACCAAAAATTGGAAGTCCGGCTCATGGTGTACGGTTATTGAATGACGAACTGATGGGGTTGAAGATGAAGCCTATTATCTTCATTGCTCAAAATAGCCAGTATAAAACATATGCCTCCAGGTATAATCCCCCGCACGCAGGGCCCTTTGGTTTGAAGAAGGGTCGATTTTGAGGCTATGACCCTGATTTAATATCAAATTGCTCAATTTTGGGAATACCTCGCTTTCTTCTCGGTTCTCAACAGTTACCGGTCGCTGGCCTTGAGATTTTAATTTTCTAATTGCCAAGGGGAGCCATATATAACAGATTTCGTGCCCAGCAGAGTCGCCAAAATGTCTCTCATTATCCCATCTCAGACTCAAAGGCCCGGAGAACGATACTGATACTGAAAACCATGAAGTTCCTCAGCACCGCAACCTACCTCTTGGGGTATGCCTCAGCTCTCGCAGCTGCGGAGGTTACGTTCGTTGTGAGCCTGAAGCCTTTGCCAGGCAAAGCTGATGCCGTAAGCACGAGTCTTGTTTCCAAGGAATGAGGTTACTGATTAAAATATCCATAGGCGGCCCAATTCATGGCTAAGACGATTGATCGATTCCACCAAATCAAGCCTAAAGGCCAGCTTGAGCTTTTTGCCTTTAAAAATGCTGATGGAAGAGTGGTGGGTGTTGAAAAGTATGATATCCTTCGCACACGGACGAGGGAAAAACATGTTGATCGTTTTCTACAGGTATACTGATGAGAAGGCAGCCCTAGACTGGGCCCTCAGCAAAACTCATGTCGACGCCTTGCTTCCTATGGTTGGGGTGTTTGACCTGTTTTCGGCCCAGATCACCACTGATGCATCCCTTGATGTTAAGAATCAGTTGACTAGCTCGCTTAAGGGATTGCAGTGAGGGCTGTTGGTGGGGGGGGGGGGAGAATCTAGTTCATGAGCTGGAGGAGCAATTGCTATTGATATTCTTACTTGCTAAGAGAGGGGGGGATTTCCGCTCTGTGTACCTTGTAAGGAGTTACTCAGAGCGACCCAATCCGTGTTCTACCTGGCGTCCTTTCTTCGTTCCCCACACCTCATGATAATAAAATTCTGGAGAAGGATAGTTGCATTTCGTCCCCGCTTCCCCAGACCCAAGCTAGTAGTAGTGGTACCTGGCGCAGGCCGCAGGGTGCCACCTGTAGATCTCGGTAATGGCGTGTGGATATGTAGGGCGTGCATTACCGGAGGGGCTGACGATGACACTATGTCTTTGGCTTCGAAATTGGATTTAATAACCACATCAATCTGACAGAGGTCACGAGTAGTACAGATCAGTCGGATATATCGGTCAAGATACAACAACATAGCGTATTCTTCGGGGATGGATATCCTGGAATGATCCCATCCTACCTCCAAGCCACACCAAACACGAGTAATCCGAGAGGGAGAAGTTCGGCAAAAGGGCTCTTCGGTATTCGGGTTGGTTGCCACTCTGGGATTATTATTACTATTACTATGAAGATCCAGCAAAAAGTAATAGTGAGCTCGTAAAGTTTAGAGTTCCATGGATCTCGTATCCCCGCAGAAGGTTCAAATCCACGACTGGAGTCTAGAACTCCGATCCCCATCGGGAGCTCAACCAAAGTATTGGCTCGAGGCTGACGGGAGTCTGTCTCCTTCTTGCGAACGCCCCAGGGCTGTGTCAGAGTTTCCGGATCGAGGGAGAGTTTCCGGGCAGGTGTCTGGCCACCCATACGGCTGAAAGTCATTAGGTAACCGTTCACCTGGGACATCAGGAAGATAGACCCCTGTGCAATTTGAATTCTAGCACGTTTGGAATGTCCCAAGGTTGACCAGGGCAAATTGTGTGCGAGTCGAGAGAGCTCGCTCCAAGGTCTTTACTATCAGGCCCAAAACCGAGAGTAGCGTCACGGTGGCGACGAGTCGTGGAAAGACAGTTAAACCTTTAAAATATTTGACTTCCCATGGGTGTCGAAAAGCAAATATAGTCGCACAGCTCTGGAGGCCTGAGCCATGAGAAGGCACAATAAAAAAAGAGGACGCGCCAAAAGTACTGTCTGGTATGGTCGCCCAAGAGTTAATAATTTCCAATCCCCGTCGTTCCTGCAGTTCCAACCCATGCTGCTTCTGAGGCAGACCGGGAGCATCCATGGCCAGAAACTTCCCATTCCTCACGGAGGCCGCGGTGGAGTTTGCGATAGGCATGGCCGTTGTGATCCTGCGGCTGTTTTCGCGATGGAAGCTGGTGGGATTCAGAAAATGGGGAGGCGACGACTATTTCTGTATCCTGGCCGCTGTCTTTTGGGCCGTGAGTGTCCCCCAACGCTGTGACCGGAGTTCTCCTGGATTGTGACTGACCTGATGGTATTGTAGATTGAAATGGTCGCCATCTTCATCATCGGTGCGTGGAAAACCCATACTTTTTTCTTTTTCCCTCTGCGAACCGTGTTTTAACGGCTGTGCTCTGCGACAGTGATGGATTACGGAACCAACAACGGATGGACGCCTGAAGAACGGGCGCGATTCACCCCTGAGGAGATTCGGAGACTGGAGATCGGGTCGAAGCTGGCGCTACTCGGCTGGTACGCATACGTGACTGTGATCTGGTCACTGAAGGCGTCGATGCTGTTTTACTATGACCGAATAACGTGAGGATGCCCTCGCCCCCTGCGGCGGCTTGGAGGCTAACGGCAGATGCGGGAAACAGAGCCGGGATATCCCAGCAGAAACTTGTCCGGGGATGCGCCATTTACTGCGGCCTTTCGTATATCGCGGTTATCCTGACATTATCCCTTCATTGCCGGCCGTTTCACAAGAGCTGGCAGGTGAATCCGGACCCGGGGAGTAAGATATCCTAGGACCCCTGACCAACTCGCGGTTATGCTGATGAAGGGCCAGGGGAATGCACAGGCCACTATACTTCATACCCGGTTGTTGCTGCCCTCAACGTATCGTATGTCATTTTCGTACTTCTCATTGCGTTGCTCGGCTAATTTATGCTTAGGACTGATATAATCCTTGTCTATATTCCCATCCCTATGCTCATTCAACTGAAAATCAAGCTGTGGAGGTAAGTCCGAGGACGGGTCATGCATTACTACAAGCAAGGATGCTCACCATAACCTGTCCAGGAAGCTCATGATCGGATCACTCCTTTGCTCCGGAGTTTTTATTATCACAGCGGCTTTGCTCCGGTGCATCCTGTCCATGAGAGGGATTGGTGAGACAAATTACACGGCAATATGGGCAATCCGGGAAACAGTAAGTTGACCTGTACATGAGATTTCGATCACCAGTTATTAAGCGCGGCCATCTGCAGTTTGTCGCCTTCATTGTCGTCAATGCACCTCCCCTCAAACCCTTGTTCAACCCTTCGACGTGGATCGACTACACCCACAATTCAAGCCATCCAAGCTACCGGCACTCCAGCGACCATGATCGCCACACCGCGAAGCTCACGAAACGGGACGAGCGTGACAGTCAGGAATTCATCCTGGCGGAGACTGGTAGCCAACTTCCTCAGTACGGGCTAACGAACGAGATATCAAGGGGGAATTCTCAGGATACGAGAAGAGGGATAGTGGTCACCACCCAATACGAAACTCGATATGAGCCGGCATAATGTGAATGCAATGTTGCCTGCTTTTTTCCTTGATTCCTGTTCTATACCCTATTCCTGGATTTCGTTTATGTAAAGGAATCTGTAAATGTACACGACAATGGATGATTATTGATTATTCTGGAACATGAACTACAAGAAACACTCCTCCATTACTAAAGGGAGTATAGTAGTTGAGCGGGCTTCCCCAGTGTACCTGCATGCTCCTCCGTCATGCACGCTGCAAGTCTCAAAGGGCCGTGTTTGAGTTTAGCCCAGGCGCAGGCAAGGTTTGATGTGGCTTTTATTGTTCCAATATGGCCGGTGGCGAGACTGACTGCCTTACAATATCGGGGCCCGAAATATTTCGGAGGCGTCTCTCTGTAAGTTTGGCCTCGTGTTGCCTTCGCTGTGCTACCTATCTCAACTCATACGACGAGAAATAGATCTTCTTCTAGAACAACATGGTGGCCTTATTGGCAAACCAAGTTTTCTGCCTGACAGGTCTGGCCACTGCTAAAGTACCTTTGGCTCACGGAACATCCGTGGGCTTGACCGATATCAATCGAGCCAGGCTGTAGTCGCATTGATGTATGGGTTGATCGGGATGTACTTGATACTCCAATGCATTCATAGCTCAATAAACCCCGTCACGACACAGTCGTCAACATTCTCTTGATATACAAAGCAGGAGACAATGCAGCTAAAATCGAAAAAAAAAAAAAAACTGAAATCGGTATCACATATGCCAAAACCCAATAAGACAACACAGCTATTTATTCAATAATCTCAAACTTCACCGACGCATCCGTCTCAAAGGTCTCCTTCCAATTATTCCAGATGCTCGTCAGCTCATCAATATACTTGCCCTGCAGCTCCTCGATGTACGCCGGATCGATATCGAACCGCTGCTGCTTCACGGGGATCGGCCTACCCACGACGACATCGAGCCGGTTGCGGTAGGGGCAGAAGATGTTGAAGCGACCGAGCGAAAAGGCCACCTTGTGGCCCACGAACTTCTCCCAGACCCAGGCGACGAGCCCCTTGACCGAGAACCCGTGCATGTCGGAGATGGGCTCGAAGATCTCGTTCTCGCCAAAGACCAGCGCCGGCACGATATCCGAGCCCGTCTCCACGGCCAGCTTGACGAAGCCCTTGCGGATCTTGACCACGATCTTCATCGTGCCGGGTTTGGCGACGTTGTACTCGCGGCTGCCGCCGATGGAGATGGTGATGGCCCGGCCCATGCCGCGGTTGTCGTACCCGCCGCGCGTGAGGTGCTGGATGCACGAGTCGCGCGAGACGCCGCTCATGCCCATGGCGAGGACGTACTCGCGCAGCAAGGGGGCGGTGAACATGCCGTCCTTCACCAGCATGGTGTTGTGGATTCCGGGGAAGAGCTCCTTGAAGCCGCCGGTGTTGGCGGCGAAGACGCCCGTGATGCCGCGCGTGGCGACGCCGTGCGGGTGGGCGCCGATGACGTACTTGCGACGCGGCGACAGGGGCACCGTCCGGTAGACCTTGATGGGGAAGTAGGAGGTATGGAACTTCCACACCCAGGAGGACCGGAAGCGGTTGCTGCGGAGGTTGGGGTTGGCGGTCTTGTGGGCGTTGGCGAAGAACTTGATGTAGATGATGTACAGCAGGGCCAGAATGCGGACGTGGCGGACGAGCAGCAGCGAGTATCCGGCCAAGGGCAGGTAAAACCAGGTATTCGAGATCAAGGCCACGGTGATGGTCTCTGCGACGCGTCGGAGGAAGGATCTGAGAGGGTGGTTAGCGGGTGGTGGGTTTCAACCGTGCTGGACGTCATGGCCGGACTTACTTCTTGAGATCAGTGAGAGGGTTCCGGAAGGTCTCCAGGGTCATCCCCGAGCCGTTGTGCACCGTGTAGATGCGGCTGTCGTCCTTGGGCACCTCAGGAACCCGGATGATGGTCTTGTCAGGCTTGAAGGCGAGATCTGCGATCTTCTCTGCCGCCAGGGTCCGGCCCTCTTTGACATGGCATAATCGCATCAGGTCCTTTGCCTTTGTCCGGTAGGACTCGTTCCGGAACACCTTCTTCAATGCCTGGCTCAGCTCCTTGGCGTCGATATACGGTGCGCGGCGTTTGTTGCCGTAGACCCCGATCCCGAGCCATTCCGCCCGAGCAGCGTTCTCGTAGCAGTCCTGCCAGGCAGGGAGCACCACATGCGGCACTCCGTTTCTACTCACGTTAGTCCATGTCCACTCCCTCGCATATCCCCTCAGTGGGGGGAGAGAGATAGGAGAAAACTTACTGAATTGCCTCGTACCAGGAGTTGGCGCCTCCGTGGTGCACCGAGCAGACAACCTGTCCGGACTCCAGCATGGCCAACGGCTCAACCTCGAACCACGGCTGGATGAGGACCTGTCCCTTCTTCATTTCGTCCTCTAGCGGGACAATCGATTGCTTGTAGACGTCTTCGCTATCGTGCGGGTGCTTGGGGAGCTTCCACAGAACCTGGATCTTGCGGTCGGACACGGACTGTAGGAACATCTTTACGCCGATCGCGATATGGCGGACGACGCCCGGCTCGGGCGCATAGAGGGTTCCCAGGTTGATCAGGACCGTCGGGGCCTGCTGCAGCCACTTGAACATCTCCGGGTCCTGGGTCTTGACTGGAGCCACCGGCAGCAAGATGGGACCGCAGGGAACGACGTTGTCGGGAACGTCCATGGGCCAGTCCAGCTCTTTCAGGGCCGGCGACAGGTGCAATCGGTTGGGCATCCAGGCATCTGCGAACGGGAACCGCCCGTGGATCTTGTGCTTGATGCGCCAATCTCGAATCTCACGGCGTTTCCCGCTTCCATGGTACATCCTGGCGGTCTTGAGGACAGCCATGGTGTTGAGGGGGATGAGGTGTGGCGGGAGGGGGTAGGGAAAGCCGGTGCCTGGTCTGGCAATTGCTGTCAGCCTTTCTTCTTCTTCTTCTTCTTCTTCTTCTTCTTCTTCTTCTTCTTCTTCTTCTTCTTCTTCTTCTTCTTCTTCTTCTTCTTCTTCTTCTTCTTCTTCTTCTTCACGAGGGGTTCAAGCTGATGATGGCTTACAATGGATACTTCCAGAACGGGGAGGCATTGGGCTGCAGTCCCAGCACGATATGGGTGAGTGAGGTGGTGTTGAGCAGGACAGGCGTATGGCCCGTATTGTAGGCTGCATCTCGCCCCTGCAGGAAGAAGAAATCGATCGCAATGAGGGAGGGTTTGGAGTTGTGGATGATCTCGACACAGCTCTCGTAGATGTCCACATACTCGTCCTCCTCCCACCCCCAGATGTCCTCAACCAGCGACTTGAAGCCCAGGACGGACCCGGTGTAGCCAGGAGGGTGGAAGGCGCCTCGCTTCCCGGTCCGAATGAAGATCTCTGTGTTGGAAGGGCCCCGGACGGGGTGGAAGTGGATGCGCTCCCTGTACTTTGCGTCATAGAAGTGGGAGTTGTCGGCCAGCAACTTCTCCAGACGACGCTCGAGGACGGGGAAGGAACCCAGATGGACATTCACATCCCCGCGGACGAGGAGCTCATGGATAATGGCCAGCACGATATTCGTCTGGCCATGCTCGCTGTTCGCCAAGAAGAGCACGTTGGTAGACATGATGACCTGGGCTTGAGCAGAGGCAGGGCAGGACCGGAAGCACTGCGAAGCAATATATAGAGGATTAGTGCCCCCGCAGCGCAAGAGACAGATCTCTCTCTGCGAGCAATGCGTCCAACAAAACAAAAAAAAAAAAAAAAAAAAATAAGGAAAAGAAAAGGGCGATGAAACGGCGCGAAGAGAGACCAGGAGCCGGTGATGGTCCGAGGGAGGGCTACTACGCTACCTTGGCTGTTCCTGGGCGATCGACAAGTGGGCCAACACGCTAGACTAATTTCCTGAAACCCCAACTTGAACAAGAAGGGATCAGATAGAGTTAAGCTATCGTCGGAGGGGGCCATTTTAGTCGTAACGAATTCTCTCCCCCCCCCCCCGTTTCAAGCCCTGCACAGGAACAGCCCCCCGGTCCATCCTCGGCACCGTTTCATGTGAACCAGAGATAGACTGTGGCCGAATTTTTGGGCTGGGTGAGGGATCAAAATCAAGTATCTCGGTCAGGCATAGCGTGCTTATCGGCACTCGTTGGACATTGCAGAAAATTAGCGTCATCCTCCTTCCGGCATATGCTCTCCTCTTCGCGCGTGTGCGACAGGGGCTGATCCTGATACCACCCCTCTTTTCCTACTCGTGCTCGAAGCAAGTGGAGTGGGCCGATTGCGCCCTTGTAATCATGTAAGATGGTTAGACTTGTATTATTTGCGTGTATTTCGATATAAGAATCCGGCCCCTCATGGAGGAGGGGGGGGGTGGACTTGCAAAGGCTGCGCCGTAAACCGCTCCTCTCACTTCGCCAACTCCGTCAACATGTCCGTCAACATGGTGCTCCCGTCCGCGCTCTTCGTGGAGAATGATGCTCCAATGTTCTGGGTCTCTATCGTGGGCATCATTTTGGTATGACACTGCCTCTGTAGTTGGCGAAATTGAGAGCCCAGTGCATACTAACCGGGTGACTTAGATTCCCACGGCCATTATCCTTTGTCTCCAGCTCCTTCACCAGGGGCCCGTCATCAAGGGCGTCCCTGGTCCACTCATGGGCATATATCTATTCGGAGTGAGTCGAGCCATTTGGGATCAATTGACGAGCGCAGAGGGCTAACTGGTGCAGCTCGACTCCAAACTCTCTTTTCTGACGGGCAGAAGTGCCTTCAAATTCCACTCCCTCCACAAGAACCATGGTAAGCATAAATCCCGGCGAGAAAAAAAAAAAAAAAAAAAAAAAACCAGAAAAAAACGCAAGTATCTGTGTCTGACCGGCCTTCAGGTGGCATGGTCCGTTTTGCCCCCGGCCAGCTCTCGACCAACACTGTTAAATCGCTACGAAACATCTACGGGGCAGGCCTCGGAAAGAGCAATGCATTCCTCAAGACCGGCTTTTACAAAGCCATCTCCAGGAGAAACATCTTCACTGCAACCGATCCCTACTACCATGCGTCCATCCGCAAGCTGTTCAGCCCCTCGCTGAGCCCCGGATGCATGCAGGCGCACGAAGGCGTGATCAAGGAGTGCATTGGCAGACTGCACAATTTGCTCCGCCGCAAGATGGAGAGCAACCCAGCTCTCGTCCTCAACGACCTGTACTACTCGCTTTCCGTGGATATGGTGTCCGAAGTCCTCCTGGGCAAGTCCCTGGGCTGCATTGAGCGAGGCCGTCCCCTCTTCTGGACCGAGCAGCTCCCGCGTATCTTCTACTGGGCCACCATTCGCGACCAGTTCGCGGGGTCTGGCGTTCCCACGATGATCAAATGGTGCCTGCGCCAGATCTTCCGAAAGGGAATGCGGAAGAGCCTGGAAGACGCCCGCATGAGCCTGATTCACGAGTACGTTTGCTTCCGTGGTGTTTTCTTCCCCCCTTCCCCCCCTGACCCTCACTGACGCGCGCTCTAGACAACTCAAGGCAGAGCACACCCGACGGGACATCATGGTCGAGGTCTTGGAGAGGGCAGAGTCCACGCAGCTGCCCGAGTCGGAGATTGCAGAGAACTTCTCGGCGATCATGCTGGCAGGATTCCACACCACGTCGCACACGCTCTGTGCCGCCATCTGGCTGACCCTCACCCACCCGGAGACGCACAAGAACCTCGTGGCCGAGCTGCAGGCGGCTTTCAAGACCACCGATGACATTACCCTGGAAGTTGCGCAAAAGCTGCCGTGGCTGAATTCCATTATTACTGAGACCCTGAGAGTCTACCCCGCGGTCCCCTTGGGTGGGCCCCGTGTCTCCCCGGGCGCCTACGTTGAGGGCACCTACATTCCAGCCGGGGTAAGTGTGCAGAGAATCCTTGAACAACAATTCCAAACCCTTGTCCCCTCCCCTCTCGTGGTCATTCGAGCTAACCGCGTCCTGCAGGTTGAAATCTGCACCTCGCTGTATTCCCTGCATCACAACCCGGCTTACTTCAAGCAACCCGACGAGTTCCGACCTGAGCGATGGATCAACCCCGAGTCTACAGATAAGCGGGATGCTGTACAGCCCTTCCTCATTGGCAGCCGGTCCTGCATCGCCAAGTAGTAAGTCTTCCCCTGCCCCGAGCCAGCCTTCACCGTCACAGGCCTAACTTCTGAGCAGCTTCGCACAACAAATGTTGCACCTGACGCTGGCGTCATTTTTCCTCGAGTTCGATGGCAAGTACGTAGGCCGAGTGAAGGACTGGCAACGCGACAGCAAGTGCTTCGCCTTCTGGGAGCTGCCCGATCTGAAGGTCGTGCTGGAGGACCGCCGAGCCTAGAATCATGTGTTTTTTTTTTTTTCTTTTGCGAGACCCCAGCGGTATCTTTGTTCATACTAGACTGTTTCAATGAGACTAGGTTTTTTTTCCTTTTTTTCCGTACATCAGCCTATATTCTTACTACATAGTATATTCTTACGTACAGCCCCCAGCATCCTTCGGTCTTCAAGTGGAAAAACGATCTGCACGCTCGGCCCTGCCGAGCTTCCTCGAACCTCGTAACGGCCGACGCAGAAAGGGCCCCCTCATCCAGAACGTGAAGGATTGATTTGATCGGAGGGAATTGGAAATTGGAAATTGTGGCCTCCTGTTAGGCTCCCAGGGTCCTCGACCTCTCCTCCCCCCGGCCGGGCCAAGCGAATATTTGGGAGGGCCCGAATTTCCAGGCTTAAGACCATGGAATTATTCCTCAATATTCCGCTGCCCACAAAAGCCGGCCTCGGTTTGAGGCTTGGAGTAATTTCAGGTTGCATTCCCTGCATCCTTGTGCAATCTGGGGATATCTCCACCGCCGGCTGGCGATTGGGAGGATGCACCATTTTTGAGACACTAGGTTCCCATCCAGAAACGTTCAAGGCCGTCACCAATTTAGGAGCACAATCACAGATCCAGTAATCAGGACGGTTTCATGCCCTGGCAAGAGGTCTTCCCCCTAGTATAGCCCAGGTGGGGTTTCCTCAGACCCTTCCAAGATAGACTGGGTCTGGCTTCGCGCGACTCTCGTGGTTGAGGTATTTAAAGTAGAAGAATATACACAACCCTGTCCATGGTTTTCCCTCAGTCAGGACTCAGGGCGTGCTCTCTCTCTCTCTCTCTCTCTCTCTCTATTTCTCTCTTTCTCTCCTTCGTCAGGCTCTTTAAGCTTTTGAGCGTCCGGCTTCCTTGGGAACTCGCTTTCTGTTTCTCTATACTCTCGTTCTACCTCTCTCTCTCTCTACTCTCTTTTGCAATGGCCATGCCGACGCTTGATCGCCCCTTTGGGGTGGCTCTGTGGCCATACTTCAACAAGGGCTACACGGCGATTATGGGCAAGCCCACCACGGACTTTGAGATGGTCCCCGGTGTGACCCCTATGACGGCGTTGAAGCCGACGCTGGTTGCCCTCAGCACCTACTACTTTGTGATCCTCGGGGGCCGCCAGGTGATGAAGAACTTCCCAGCCTTTAAGCTGCAGAATGCGTTTATCGTGCACAACTTCATCCTCACGGCGATCAGTGCCACCCTGCTAGTGCTGTTCGTGGAGCAGATTCTCCCCACCCTGTACCGAGACGGTGTCATGGTTGCCATCTGCGATGCGCGAGGTGGCTGGACCGATCAGCTCGTGCTTCTCTACTATGTAAGCCTTTTCCAGGTCCAAGGGGGGGGGGGGGTTTCCCCAGGCAACTGACGTTGATTGTAGCTGAACTACCTCACCAAGTACCTGGAGCTGCTGGACACGGTGTTCCTGGTGCTCAGGAAAAAGCCACTGACCTTCCTCCACACGTACCACCATGGAGCTACGGCGCTGCTGTGCTACACGGAGCTCGTGGGCCGCACATCGGTCTCCTGGGTTCCCATCACCCTGAATCTCTCCGTCCACGTGGTGATGTACTGGTACTACTTCCAGAGCGCGCGCGGGATCCGCATCTGGTGGAAGAAGTACATTACGATCTTCCAGATCATCCAGTTCGTGATTGATATCGGTAGGTGCCCCGGAGCTCCCAAGTAAGGGACGTCCCGCTGACCGTCTATAGGGTTCATCTACTTTGCGTCGTACACCTACTTCGCCTCGACCTACTTCCCCTGGGCGCCGAACAAGGGCCACTGCATGGGCGAGGAGTACGCGGCGGGCTTTGGCGTGTTTATCATCAGCTCGTACCTGCTCCTGTTCATCTCGTTCTACCTGACCACCTACAAGACCAAGGCGCCCCAGGTGTACCGCAAGTTTGAGCGGGCGGTGTCCAACACCAAGAAGGCGTTATAGACCAGTCAGGGTCACTCTGGACTCGCCGTATGGAAACGGACCGGGCGGAAATGAGCTGCGCCTTGACTTGCTGGACTTGCTGGGACGGTTCCGGAAACCGTCCGGTGCACTCCAATCCGTGTTTTTCCCTTTTTTTTTTTTTTTTTTTTTTCCTCTGTTGGTATCTGTTGGAGATGATGTTTCTGGCTGTACCTTATCTGGATACACAAAATGACAATAAATTACGCACTGGAGGTGTGTCGATGGTCTGCGAGTAAGCTTTGAGTTTCCGTCGCCCCCGCCAAGAGGGACTAGATTGCGATGAACCAGCCCATCAGTCGGAGTCTAACTGTAGTGCAGTGTCGATCATCATAAGATGAGACTAAGATCAGACCCAAGGCTCGCACTAAATCCGCCAGGATTGGCCCCTTTTCTCTCGGCACTTCTGGGCGCCCCTCCTCACGGACGCGGGATTTGCTTGTCACAGATGCGCTCCCGAGGCTCGTCTGATCCACTGCATGCTGCGAAATCGTCAACCTGTTCGAGTGCGTCCACGGCGTCAGTGTGGTTTAGACTTTGGGGGCTGGGCTGGCTCCGAATCGGTGAGATTGAGACTCTTCAGCATCGAGTCATGAAGAGTCTCTCTGCGCTCTCTCCCCCCCCCCAGTCACCAACACGTGGCTGCAACGGTCGCCATTTATTCGCTGATTCCTGGTCCTGAAATGCATATCGTGATAATTCTGCATGGCTCCATTGGGCTGGCCCATCCCAACTTGCAGGAGTTGTGTCTCCTGCTGAAGATATTCAGGCCACCCAACGGTTTCACATGGGGGGTGACCCACCCGGTCACAACTGACGACAAAAATTACACTCCATCGTACTCACTCATTTCTTATCTTCCAAGGCGTCTTAGGCTCTTAGGCTTTTCGCACCACGAGGCGGACAGGGGGGGGGGGGAAAGGTGGCTGTCTTCCGAAACGTCGCTCGACTGGGTGTGTTGCAGCGGTTGCTTGAAGATGCGCCTCGTATACCCCCTCTTTTGCCACGTCGATCGATGTGGACAGTGCTCGGGATGCTTCACTTGTGCTTCCATGGTTTCTGGATTTTCACTGTGCTTCCATGGTTTCTAGATGGGTGTTCATGGACACCACCAGGCGAGCCTCGGAGCCGCACGCTGTAACACAGGAATCCTCCGAGGCGGCAAAAAATAGACTACTGTGTCCGACTGGGCTTCAGTCGGTCGCCGCGGTGGAGAGAAGAAACGCGGTCTAGAAAAATCTACGGCTCTTGGATGGAGGCTTAATTTCTGCAGCCGGGCTGCGATAGAAGATAGTTCGGACCGTAGATACGCAACCGCCCGCGTAGGAGACGGATCTATTTCGACGACATCTTCCGCTGAGATCAGCTGCATCTTTGCATATCGACCATCTCCCACCAGTGGTGTCGAGCTCGGAAGCCATGACCTCGAGCCTGCACTGCAACACCATGGGTTCCGGATGACTCCCGGACCTGGATTCGAGGTTGAATCGGTCGATCGCATCATCGACAGGGCCAATCTGGCCTGTACGAAGCGGGGTAGACTCGGCAATGCGACAAGCCTTGAGGCGAGGAGAGATGCGGAAGCCCTGACCAGGATACCACGGACAGGGATTACGGGGAGATGCGACGCTAGATAATGACAAAGAGCCAGCACAACTTCCAGGGAAAAGATTCTGTGGGTGGGTAGAGGGGGGTCATCCAGGGTCTGACGGTGGCCTGAGTCTGAGCTTCGATACATCACCCTCATGCTGAAACGAGAGTGGTGGTTCCTGAGACAAGGCCAGGGGCAAAGGCAAGACCTTGGCTCAGCCTAGGCAAAACTAGCCCCCTAATTGCCGTTCCCCCCTAAGGAGCCGAAGCGGAGTGCCAAACCTCTGCGGCGATCTGACGCTGGTCTTTTTTTGGGGTGGGGAATTCATTCTCGATTGTCGTTAGTGAGTATTGTAAAATTGGGAGGCGAGACCTGGTTTTGTACGCAGGAGGTTGCTCGAAATCCGGCCATGGAGCGCGGCGCACATCCCCCAAATTTTAGCCCCCCCCCCCCCCCCCCTTCTAAGCTGGAGTAGGCTGGAAATTTGGGCAGACGCAACAGTTGCCCGAAAGACAACCCTGTCCGACGCTGTTTCACAGGCGCTATCGACGAATCGGCAACTGCTGTGGCCATCGCAGGATCGTAATCATCGTGGCCCCCGCGGGGTTGAGCCTGCGCCGCCCAGAGTAGCACTTGGCTGGCAATCTGGCCTTGTGCATCATCTTGACCTCCATTCGAACACATACTCTCTCTATACGTCTCACATTTTCGAGCTGCTAAACAGAGGCTTTAGCCAAGACGACATTCAGGCTCAAGGGCTGGTAATCGGACGGTCGAGTTCGCGAGGCCTGGGCCCAAACACCGCTCTCCAGAGAGAGAGAGAGAGAGAGAGAGAGAGAGAGAGAGCCGACCGCAGCAACGCAACAGCAGGGGAAGAAGAGAATGTCGATTCGTGATCTGGAGGAACCCACAGAAATTCCGCAGTGATGGCCAACGTACCGCCAGCCAGACCGCGCTCCAGGCCGCGAGGGCGGCGCCCTGAATACAGGGACCGGCGGGTCAGCATGATGAGCATGATGGACGACATGGAGGAGATCCCCATGGAGCCGATTCGGATGGCTCGCCGGTCGCTGTTTGTGCTCTCCGACTTTCAAAAGGAGATTCTCGAGGAGCAGATCCACATTCCCACGCCCAAGGTCGGCTTCTTTGAGATCTATCGCTACGCGAGCAGGCTGGACATTGCGATCCTCGCCGTCGCCACGATCTGTGCGGCCGTGGGAGGCGCCGCGTTGCCATTATTCACCGTAAGATTTTCACGATGCCATGGAGCTCGCGAGGCTATGAAATTACGCTGGCCCCTCGCGGGGACAGAAGCAGGGAAACTGACGCGGTCGATAGGTCTTCTTTGGAAACATCACGTCCACGTTCCGCGACGTCGTGGCGGATCTCATCACGTACGACGAATTCTACAGCAAACTGTCCAAGAACGTCTTCTACTTCATGTACCTGGGCATCGGCGAGTTCCTGACGATCGGCTTCGCGACGTTTGGCTTTGTGCACACCGGCAACTCGGTGACGCAGAAGATCCGCGTGGCGTACCTGCAGGCCATCCTGCGCCAGAACATCGCCTTCTTCGACTCGCTGGGCGCCGGCGAGATCACGACGCGCATCACCGGCGACATGGGCCTGATCCAGGACGGCATCTCCGAGAAGCTCAGCCTGGTCATCACGGGCTTCTCGAGCTTCGTCACGGCCTTCATCATCGCCTACGTCAAGTACTGGAAGCTCGCCCTGGTCTCGACCTCGACCCTGTTCACCCTGCTCCTGATCATGGGGGTGGGCTCGACCATCTCCGTCATCTACAGCAAAAAGGCCATCGAGTGCTACGGCCAGGGCGGCAGCGTGGCCGAGAATGTCCTCGGCTCCATCCGCACCGTCATGGCCTTTGGCGCCCAGGAGGCCCTGGCCGAAAAGTACGACAGCCACCTGCGCGACGCCGAGCGCTACGGGCGCGTCGTCCAGATCACCTTTGCCCTGGTCATCGGCGGCATCCTCGGCGTCATGTACCTCAACTACGGGCTGGGCATGTGGATGGGCTCGCGCTTCCTGGTCGCCGACCCGGACAACATCGCCCCGGGGGACATCCTCACCATCATGATGGCCATCATCCTGGGCTCGTACGCCCTGGGCAACGTGGCCCCGAACATCCAGGCCTTTTCCGATGCCACCGCGGCCGCGACCAAGATCCTGGGCACCATCGACCGCGAGTCGCCGCTCAACTCGCTGTCCACCGAGGGCAAGCGCCTGCGCTCCGTCAAGGGCGACATCAACTTCCTGAGCATCAAGCATGCGTACCCCTCGCGCCCGGAGGTGCTGGTCATGGACGGGTTCAACCTGCACGTCCCCGCGGGCAAGATCACGGCGTTTGTCGGGCCCTCCGGGTCCGGCAAGAGCACGGTGATCGGCCTGCTCGAGCGCTTCTACAACCCCGTCGGGGGCAAGGTCCTGATCGACGGGCAGGACATCCAGACCTTCAACCTGCAGTGGCTGCGCCAGCAGATCGCCCTGGTCTCGCAGGAGCCGCAGCTGTTCTCGGCCACGATCTTCGACAACATCCGCTACGGCCTGATCGGCTCCGAGTTCGAGGCCGAGTCCCCGGAGCAGATCCGCCAGCGCGTCATCAACGCGGCCAAGGTCGCCGACGCCGACTCGTTTGTCATGGCGCTGCCCAACGGCTACGAGACGCGCATCGGCGCGGTCGCGCTGTCGGGCGGCCAGAAGCAGCGGATCGCCATCGCCCGGGCGGTGGTCAAGGAGCCCAAGATCCTGCTCCTGGACGAGGCGACGTCCGCGCTGGACACCAAGTCCGAGGGCCTGGTGCAGGCGGCGCTGGACCGCGCCTCGCAGGGCCGCACGACCATCGTCATCGCCCACCGCCTCTCCACCATCAAGAACGCCGACAACATCGTGGTCATGGCCGGCGGCCGGATCGTGGAGCAGGGCACGCACAAGGCCCTGCTGGAGAAGGAAGGGATGTACCACAGCCTCGTGCAGGCGCAGAGCATCCGCGACGCCGAGGGCGAGCACGGCGGCGCGCAGGACAAGGAGACGATGCAGACGCTGTGGTTCGACGACGATGACGACTTTGAGCGCTACGTCGCCGAGGACTCGCTGTACACGCCGCTGACGCTCTCGCTCTGGAAGCACCAGAGCAGGTCGACCCTCCCCCAGCCGCCCCACGCGGCGGCGGCGGCGGCGCCGCCGGCGAGCCCCAAGCCGGGCATCTGGCAGCTGATCCGGTTCATCGCCAGCTTCAACCGGCCCGAGCGGCTGCTGATGGGCGGCGGCCTCCTGATCTCCATCTTCGCGGGCTGCGTGCAGCCGTCGCAGTCGGTGCTGCTGGCCAAGGCCGTCAACGCCATCACCGTGCCCCGGACCGACCCGCAGGACATGCGCCACGAGGTCAACTTCTGGTCGCTCATGTTCCTCATGATGGGCCTGGTGACCTGCCTCTTCTTCGGCCTGCAGGGGACCATCTTCGCCGCCAGCTCGGAGCGGCTGATCCACCGCGCCCGGGACAAGACCTTCCGGGTCTTCCTGGGCCAGGACGTCGCGTTCTTCGACGAGGACGACAACACCACGGGCGCGCTGACCTCGACGCTGGCCACGGACGTGAAGAACCTGGCCGGCATCAGCGGCGCCACGCTGGGCACCCTCCTCATCGTCTCGGTCAACCTCGTCGGGTCGCTGCTCGTGGCGCTGGTCCTGGGCTGGAAGCTCGCCCTGGTCTGCATGTCCGCCGTGCCGTTGCTCCTGCTCAGCGGCTTCCTGCGCACCTGGATCCTCAGCCGGTTCCAGTCGCGGTCCAAGAAGGTGTACCAGAAGTCGGCCGGCGAGGTCAGCGAGGCCATCTCGGCGATCCGCACCGTCGTCTCCCTGACCATGGAGCAGGAGATCCTCGAGTCGTACCGGGTGCAGCTGGAGGCGCAGGTGCGCTCGGACATCCCGACGCTGTTCCGGTCGTCGTACCTGTACGCGTGCTCCGAGGCCCTGCAGTTCCTGTGCATGGCGCTGGGCTTCTGGTACGGCGGCACGCTGGTCGGCCACCACGAGTACTCCATCTTCAAGTTCTACGTGTGCTTCAGCGAGGTCATCTTCGGCGCGCAGGCCGCGGGCACCGTCTTCTCGTACGCGCCCGGCATGAGCAAGGCCAAGGCCGCCGCGACGGACCTCAGCGCCCTCTTCGCCCGCCGGCCCAAGATCAGCGGGCAGCAAGGCGGCGAGGTCGTGCGGTCCATGAAGGGCGCGATCGAGTTCCGCAACGTCTACTTCCGCTACCCGACGCGCATCCATTTCCCCGTCCTGCAGGGCCTCTCCTTCTCCGTGCAGCCGGGCCAGTACGTCGCCTTTGTCGGGGCCAGTGGCTGCGGCAAGAGCACCACCATCGCCCTCCTGGAGAGGTTCTACGATCCCCTGGCCGGCGAGGTCTACGTCGACGGCAAGGACGTCAGCCGGCTGGACCTGGCCACCTACCGCCGCGGGCTGGCCTTTGTCGGCCAGGAGCCGGCGCTCTTCCAGGGCACGATCCGCGAGAATATCCTGCTGGGCTGCCAGCCGGACGAGTTCAGCGAGGAGGAGATCGCCCGCGCGTGCCAGGACGCCAACATCTACGAGTTTATCCTCTCCTTACCGTAAGTTTTGACCACCCTTTGACCCCTCGAGTCTCCTTCCGGATCGGGAGAACGGACCAGGCTATGGTTCCATGCACGTTGCTAACGGTTGGGCTCTGCAGGGACGGATTTAACACCGCAGTCGGGAGCAAAGGGGGGATGCTGTCAGGCGGGCAGAAGCAGCGGATTGCCATCGCGCGAGCTCTGCTGCGGGACCCTAGGATCCTGCTCCTGGACGAGGCGACCTCAGCGCTCGACTCGGAGTCTGAAAAGGTCGTGCAGGCGGCCCTGGACAACGCGGCGCGTGGTCGCACGACGATTGCGGTGGCGCACCGACTCAGCACCATTCAGCGGGCAGACATGATCTACGTGCTGGCGAATGGAGTGATCGCCGAGTCAGGCACTCACACCGAGCTCCTGCGCCGCCGGGGTCGCTATTTCGACCTGGTCAATTTGCAGAATCTGGCCTAGGTCAGTCACCCTTGTCTTTGGGTTAGGGTTGACCGCGGGTTCGAGGGGATCACTGTGGCGCTGGAGTTGGAGCTGGAAGCAGTTAGCTGGGTGGATATTATTCTCTGTAATTATAGAAGTTTGAACTTTGGGAATATCTATCTTATTTTACCTTGCCTCCCCTTTTTCTCGTGCATTTCGTCGTGCGTGGGCTCCACTCCACCGGCCGAGAGTCATACTGCATCCCATTATTACGCCATCCCACCTGGTAAGAGTCAAGCTCGATCGAGGATTCGATTTCGGCGTTAGCGTCAACTAGACTAGACTGATGTCCCTCTGGTTCAGGGGCATGAACTGGAAACATTCCGAAACACCAAGGGGCAGATCACTGGCCCCTTTAGGCAGTTCCTCCATCGTGGGGAGTTCTCTGGACAGCTTTCAGTCTTCCTTCTAGCCTGGTTAGTCGGTTCAGGTGGCCAGGATCGTCGCATGGCTTCGACCGGCACTGCTGCTGCCCTGCATCCCTGTAGAACTTCCGGATTGGGGCTGCTGGAGGGATTCGCTGCCCGCCAATGACTCGTCCTGAGTCTCATCCTGGCCGTTTGCACTCGGTTTTTAAGGGTGACGGATCTGACGAAGCAGGGCGGGGATGGAGCCATATTACCCTCTTATGGCTATTCCTGTGTCGCCACCATACTCCTACTGGTTCGGCCGTACTGTCGTGGTCCCTGGACGGTTGCCGGCTTCTTGAGAGCCGTTGAGATGCCCTCGCAGCGTATGCATTAGATTAATGAAGGCTCTAGCCTTGCTGCGGGGTAATAAAACAAATCAGCAAAAAAAAAAAATAAAAATAAAAAAAAAAATAAAAAATATACAATATAAAATATGAATAATAGAGTCAACGGTTATCAGAGCGCGACATGTACCGGCCAATAGTTAATGTAGCTCAGATCTGGAGAAAAGTGGACATCCCTAGCCAGGTTCTGTCGACAACATATATGCATTAGAATCCACCCTCCCCAGGATTCCCCAAGTCGTCCTATCCTGTCCCTGACTCCCGTTATCGGTATATTTTCCTCAGCCTCTGCCACCAGCTCTCGCCATTCCCGAGCAACTGCCGGCAGTCCTAGCAGCGTACTCGTTGTCGCCATGAAAAGCCTCATCCCGCCCGATATCTGGGAGACGAAGCGCCTGCTGATCACGAAGCTCTACAAAGATGAAGAATGGCCGCTGAAGCAGGTCATCAAGCTGATCCAGACCCGAGACTTTCACCCCAGGTGTGTAACCCTACCGCAGACTCCGGCATGTGAGCACCACTAACCCAAGACAGCGAGTCACAACTGCGCAGTCGGTTAAAAAAATGGCACATCACAAAGCCCTCGCGCAAGAAGTATTCGGGCTCGCGAAAGTCCATGAGGGAGGGCAAACGACGCTCCGAAATGGGCTACGCGCAACGGTATCCCTCGCAGCCACCGGTCTTACTCTCGTCGCAGATTGATGACGACACGAGCCTCGAGCAATATACCACCGACGGCGAATGGCAGCCGCCGCGCAGCGAGACTGGCGACTGCGACTCCCTTTTCCCCGAGGACCCGAGCAATCCGCCTGCACTCTTCCCAGCGCGCCCGGAGGAGGCGTCGAGCTCGCCCACGGATCATTATGTGATGCCCACAAGCCCGCCAGCCGAGGAGCTGTCACAGGCCCAGCCGGCGCTGAAAGTGAACCCGTCCGTATCGACCAGCGACCTCTCCGCGGTGCCCTCGACGCTGTCAGCGGTCTACGGGATCGAAGATCTCTTCCAGTTTCCCCAGATCCCCACGACGCAGCCCGCCGCCGACCCCAGCCAGGCGCTCTGTGATGCCCCGGATGGCCGTTTCCTGTGTGCCCGGTGTCTGAGCCCAACCGAGTTCCCCGGAAGGAATCCTAGTCCGCCCGCAGGGCCAGACAGCCTATCACTCGCACAGCTCGCCCCTTTCCCCCTAGTGGGATCCGCTTCACCCCCCTCCGGCCTTGCGATATCCGGCCTAGGCTGCGGTCCGAGGAGTGCCAATCACCAGCTCCGCAGTGGCCTCCACCACCGGAACCAGAATCAGCAGAAGCCCACGCCGGCTACTGCTGTCCCATGGCTCGACCAGGGCCGCCGCAAGAGTCTGAGCAAGGGGAACCACAGCGATCTCCTGCCTGACGCTGATGTGCTGGTTCCGTCGCCCCTGCTGGACGAGGCCCAACTCGGGCGATGGCCGCCGTTTGCCCCGTCGTCATCGATAACGTCGTCGTCGCAGGCCATGTGGGCGCAGTCCGGCTTCCCCTTTGCTGAAGAGTCCTATTTCCACCCCTATGTCCTTCCGTTACTACGCGATATTAACCTTGATACCTCTTAAGTTTTGGCCTTTTTTTTTTTTTTTGGTACGATTTTCCTGTTTGTGTGGTGCCATGTATATACATCAACAATTCCCCCTCTAGCTATCATCCTTAATTATTTTTTATTTTTTTTTCATACTGATCGTCTCCTGTCAATCTAAGAATATCCTGTTCCTGATAGACCCGCCATCGTCGAATCGTCCTCGACGATCAACGTCGGGTGGATCCTTATCACAAGAATCACGATAATAATACCCTCAAAACACCCACCCACTAAGGACGACAAGAAGAAAAATAAGCAGACTAAGGGTAATACCGTCGATATGATATTGGCATGACCTCATTCTCCCGCTGGCCACCTAGTTCCCAAAACTGATAACATGGCCGTTGCCAACCAACGACTCTTTCCACAAGAGGTTAATGGACCCTCACGCCCAGTGGAGATAATCCTCATCATGAGATCGAGCATCAGTGGATACTGTCGCGGGACTTTAAGGTTTACCTGGTGCATCACAATGTCTCATGCCGATGGCCCGGTATAGCTTCTGGTGACTGGTGGTGGTCCGAGTACAGGTGTGATTGCGCGTGCAGAACAAACCTGTCTGTTGATCCTTCGACGGCCGTTCCATGACTTGATGGACGTCCTTTCAAGTGACGGGCCAAAAGCGGGCAAAATAGCGATTGGCTGGAGGGCGCGTTCGATGACAGGCCTGGGGGCCACCTTGAGGTGCTCTGCCCTGATGCGGTAACAGGCTGTCTACGAAGGTCCTTCCCAGTAGAATACTACTAACGGCTATACCTCGTAGGTGTTTCTGCTCGTAGTTAGGAACCTGGAGACCCTGGAGGAGGCTAAACGCTAGGTATCTATCATAAATCCTGGACTTACTGTGTATGGCTCTCCTGGTTCGTCCTTGAGTGAACCTGATCCACAGGAGGAATACCGCCATCATATGCTGCCCATCGACTGACAAAAAAAAGTCTACTAACTCACAGAAACCAGTGAGAGGAGCCATGGTGTGATCCATGATGAGGTGTAGCTGTTCGGTGGATAGATAGAACAACTCCAAACCCCTAATAGAGAGGACCACTGCTATTCCGATAGAATTCGGCCCAGCCGACATCTTTCGGGGTGAGCAGGGATACGGACATCCATGGATCTATATCGGAGCTTCGATAATCTCACCAGCCGTGGATCACAACGGTCAGCACCCCCGGAATTAAGGGCGTGTTAAGACGTCAAGGTTTAAGCTCTGAAGGGCCACTCCACGGATCTAACTTTTCAGCCGGAATGCCCGCAGCCTGTCTGATTTCTGGTAGTGATCCTCAAAAGTCTCTTCTCCATGCTTCCTCACTTGGTTTGCTTTTTGCCTGTCGCCTGCTGGTGGGAAGGCTGCTGCTACCCTGCTATACTCCGGAGGAGAGTAGGGATAATGTCGGTGTTTGAGTCATGCTCTTGTTCCACCCCTTGTACCCAAGTTTACGCTAGTCTACAAGGATGAGCACCGAATGTGGTGGACAGGTTTTGATGATGTGCTCCTTAATCTTATCCCACACCTCTGGTAAACCAAGGAGATACAACGGTTCAAAGGATAATAATACAAACAGCCATCCTATTAAAAGATCCGAGACCAAGCAAACCGCTCAAGAGCCCAGCAATAGAGAAGGAATAATCCTCTTAATGCTTCCCCATATTAACAATCGCCACTACCGTCGCTGACCTCTGCGTCTTTTGCTCACCCAGACAACCTGAAGAGAGAGTCCGGAATAACGCATGTCGTCCACGAGGCTTCTAGGCTGTCTCAACCTCCTGCGCTATAGGTCCTTTAGCCGTAGTAGTAGCGGACTGGGCATCCTCAACTATCGCGTGCCCATCCGCTGAGAGGTGAACCACAACCTCGTCCCCAAAGAGGGCAGCAATCTCCTCCACGGGAAGCTGCTTGGTCTCGGGGATGAAGAAGTACACGATGACGGTCGCGATAAGCGTGAGGCCCATGTATACGTACAGGATATTGTGTTTACTGGCACGCATTAGCTGGCTACCTGGACAACCGATCGAGCTACTCACATATTTCTCATCGCGAGCGCAGAGGGCGTCGTATACGTAATGGCGCCCACAAAGTAGCCAAACGTCGCGAGGCCTACGCCACGCGACCGGATGGAGGTGGGGAAGATCTCAGCGGCCCAGACGAACTGGGTCACATCGATACATCCGCAAAAGACAATAAAGTACAGGTAGAGTACTGCGACACAGGCCCCGAGCCCGACCTTGTTGTCCGTCCCCACGTATTTCCACTGGAGGAGGGCCTCGATCAGCAGGATAACTGCCAGCAGAGGGAACCCAATCACTGGTAGAATGGTAGTTAGCTGGGTCAGGTTAGGACTGATAGATTAGCGAAGGCGACCGGAAACCTACGGAATAACGTCCGTCGCCCGATTCTATCGACGGTAAACATGGAGATCGTGACCATGGTCGTCCCGAAACAGTTGGCAACGGCTTGGGAATGCTTAGCTGGTAGATCTCGAAGAAGGGCCAAGGGAGAGCCTACCGTACAGGACCAATGGCATGACGCCTGTCAGGCCTAAATTGACAAAGACAATCACCATGTAATTGGCGATTGCAAGGATCTGCCTCGTGTTAGCTGCAGCACGCCAAGTCTTGACTGGGGGGGGGTTCTGCGCCTTACACCGGACGACTGCGAAGCAAACCTATACCACGGTCAGCACCTGAGTTGTTGATCAGATAAAACGAGCCATACTGGATGAAAAACGCGAGAATGCTTCTCTTCCTCCACGAAGGCTTGGTCAGCATCTTCAGGTACGATGCCCCTTCTGCTCTCTCGAAGTCAATCTGCCGCATAATCTGAGTATACTCGGCCAAGGCCGCCGTCTCGTCTGGGTCTGTGGGATCATGGTGGATACGTTGCAGGATCGTCCATGCTTCCCCGCTCCTTTCGACTTGAATCAGGTATCGAGGGGATTCTAGGCATGGTCAGCGGAGCCGCAGGAGCAAGAGAGAGGCGGATGCCTTACCGGGGACAAAGGGAAGACCGATCAGCAAGAACAGGGGGCCAAGACACGACAGAGCCAAGGGAAGCCTCCATTGCAGGTCCTCATTTTTTGCATAATACGCTCCCACCCCAATCCACGCACAGCTAGACCCCGCGGTTAGCCCAAGTGAGCAAGGGAACAGTATTCAGGAAACCCACATGAGGTATCCAATGGTGAAGGACCATGTCGTCAGCCCAGACAGCATCCCCCGTCGGTGAGGGGGAGCAACCTCGGTGAGATACACGGGGACCAGACTGAGTAGGATCCCCAGCCCAAAGCCGTGTGGCAGACGCACCACGATAAGCATGGCAACAGCAGCAGAGCCAGAGACCAGGGCGCCTCCGACCAGGGCGAATGACGCCGCGAGTGCGAACGTCTTCTTTCGCCCGAGCTTATCGGAGAGCCACCCTTGGGCCAGAGCGCCCATGGCTAATCCAAAGTTGAATACTCCATTGACCGCTCCAAGTATCCTATGTGTCTTTTAGTAACGAAGTCAAGACAGGGCCAGACAAACCTACTTCGCGGTGTAGTCGCTATCCTCTGGCTGGAGTTAGAAATGACCTTTCCCCACAAGACTTGGGAGCGACTTACGTTCAAGCCCAAAGTACTTGTAAAAGCCCGGCATGCCAATGCTAGTGGCAAACATGGAGAAGCCAAAGCCATAGCTAAAGCCTCCTGTTGCTACCAGGCAGGCAATGAGAATATTGTACGACGTAAGATTGGCCATGCTGACCGTAGCAGGGTTGTTGTCTATATCAAAAGAGACTCAAGCAGCTTCAAATACACGCCACGCGGAGACTCATATCTAGCAAACCCTACACGGGTGAGATGAGTGTTTATATTCTGGGATTCCGTTGACATATGGTCCGACCAAATCCAAATACCAACATTCGACCTCAACCACAACACTGGGACATACCGAACCGGCTGCCATGTCTGGCTTGGTGGCGCTGGCAACAAGGAGTACGGGCAGGCAGAGTTCTCTCAGCGTCAAAGTTGAAGCTGGGTAATCGTGTCCCGGCTCATACGCATTGGACCTCGTGAACCAGGAACTACCCCATAGCCGTTTCCACAGTCCCGCCCTCAATTTCACTAAAAGCCACAGTACTTAGCGGATTGTATTGCTGCATCTCTGGGGTAAAGATGGGGAAATATCAGGACAGGATCGTGCTTAACAGATTTGACACCCGGGGATTCACCACGGCTACGTCGCAGTGTATCCCTTTGCATTATTGCCGGAGGCTCTCATATTCACTAATTCTGTTATATAAAAAGTTCCCTTTCTCCTTATAGTTTTATTATTAACACGAGACTGCAAGGGTTTACAGGACTAAGCGGTACCTACCTTACTCTCTGTTGAACCCCCGAATGATCAGATTTGGACTCAGGATACTCTTTTTGGGTCTAATTTGAGGGGATGGGCACTCTGCGGGGAATGTTTCTCCGAATTCTCACAAGCAAGGAATCTGAGCCTCCCCCAAGGCGATGGGGGCAGCTTATTTACTGGCTGGTGTGTTTTCGGAGTCGCAACGCTGGATCCCGAAATTCATCGGCCATGGCGAAGGTCTGGTGGCGAGGTGTGTTTTGGCATGCCCTCTGGTCAGTAAACCAAAGCCAATCGTAGCGCCCACACCCTGAGCTTATCCCACGAGAAATCAAAGAGCTGAGCTCGTGTTCGCTGAAATCCCTGGTCCCGGCCATCAGTGCGTGACCTCTGGCCCGTCTCGAGGCAATTGCCGGACACTGGGTATATCGGTTATCTCGAGCCACAGTCGCCGAACAGGTGACGATATCCCATTTCAGGATATTTTTTTATGTTCCTGCGGCTTGATCTTCTGGGTCCAGCCTTTCTGTCCTCGTAGACAAAGGAAGGGGGGAGGAACAGCGTTTCAGCGGGGAGCAAGCTCGAAGCGCGAGGCCTGGCTCGACGTAGAATATTGAGTAAAGAATTACCTATTCTCAATCGGCATCTTTACTAAACCTGTATATGATTCTGAATCACGCCATTGGGTCCATGGGCTGTTATATTGTCTACGAATCGTTGGCCGACATGCGGCCTCATGGTGTAAGCAGTCAGCAACTCCGTTATCGCCAACTTATCTCAACAGTCGCGTTCCTACGGCCGGACACCTTGTAGCACCTACCTTGGAGGTGATATGCCGATTTAAGCCGATAGAATACGGAGGTGACCCATCCTTAAGTCCGGTTGATGTCACTGTCGGCTTCCCGATGGTTCTCGGGGCGGAGCTGCGAGATGTTATAAATAGAGGAATGACGCGTAGTGGGATTGAATACACAGCTCAACCGTCCTACTTCTCCCATCACAGTACCCGATTTTTCTTGAAGACAAAAATGACCACCGAACGTACCGTCAGCTTCACCAGCCGCGGACTCCAAGTCGTGGGAATTCTGCGAGTCCCGAAATCGTCTACCACCGATCGCAAACGAGCTGCCATCGTGGTCAGCCATCCCGGAGGCGGCGTCAAGGAGCAGACAGCTGGCCTGTATGCTGAACTCCTTACCAAGGAAGGTTTTGTCACGCTTGCCTTTGATGCCGCCTACCAGGGCGAAAGCTCCGGGGAGCCTCGTGGCCTCGAGGATCCCAGTCAGCGCGTGGAGGACATCAAGTCCGCAGTAACCCATCTCTCCCTCCTCCCCGAGGTTGATCCTGAGCGCATTGCCGGACTGGGTATTTGTGCCTCCGGCGGTTATGTCACCTTCGCAGCACAGACCGACGTCCGCATCAAGGCCGTAGCGGGTGTCAGCTCTGTCGACTTTGGAGCCATGATCCGAGAGGGCGTTAAGGATACCGCCGCTGAGGCCCCAGCCTCTGCTCTAGCTGCTACTCTAGCGGGCGCTGCAAAGGCACGCCTCGCCGAAGCCAAGGGAGAGGAGTACGACCAGCTCCCCTTTGCCCCTGATGACCCAACCACCGTCCCTGAGGCGTTCCCCACGCTGTACAAGGAGGCTGCCGACTACTATCGTACCCCCCGGGGAGGCCACTGCCGCTCCACCAACCGCTTCCCTCTGCGCAGTACCGATTTGCTGGCCAACTTCGATGCTTTTGCTTTCAATCGCTTTATCTCTCCTCGCCCGCTGCTTATGATTGCTGGTTCCGATGCGGATACAAAGTATTTCAGCGAAGTCGCCGTCGAGAAGGCCCAGGAGCCTAAGGAGTTGTTCCTAATTCCAGGAAAGTCCCACATCGATCTCTATGATGATCCTAGTGCTGTGTTGCCTAAGCTGGTGGAGTTTTATGTTCGAGCTGTCTCTGCTTAGGGTGGGCTTTGGGGGGGGGGGGGGGGGGGGGGTATTGATCATACAGCTGTGGTGAATATAAAAAGAAAAAAATAGTGGTGAACTTGTAGAACTATATCAAAAAGAAAAAACAAACAATAGCCAAGAGCCCCAACGACAAAAAGAGTGAGAAAAAAAAGACAACAGAAAGAGAGATAAATACAATGAATAACAAAAAAAGAAAACCA
>JAPDEL010000118.1:0-78670 GCA_027569095.1 Aspergillus conjunctus
TTGACCTAGAAGTCCTTTTTGGTGGCATGGTGGCTGTTTGAATGGCTTCAATTCGATCGAGTCGGTCGAATTCGATGGGGGTGCGCAGGTCGGTTGGGTGCGCAGCTCGGGTGTGGATTACGTTATACCTTTGAGCAAACATAACTAAACATGTATTGATTGATTACGTTAGTTATGTATGCTCTAAATTAGTCATCCCTTGACGTAGGGCCATCTCAACCCCAGCCTGGAGCGTCAGTTTTCCTTTCGGAGACTTGACCAATTGAAGGACCAGAACATTCCTAGCTCACGGGCTATCTGTAGCTTCTGTCAAATATGTGGCTCCGATGACTACACCGGCAATCCGAATCCCTTTCACCGGCCCGTTGCCTCCGCCGATAATCTTCCCCCCGTCCGCCGCGACAGTCTCTGGGGCGATCAATGCCTTCCTAACCTTCTTAACGGCGCCTCCATCACCTTATCTTCGCGGAGTTGATGTGGGAAGATATTCCCAGACTGTTCTTCTAACCGGGGCCGGAATCTCGGTAGCCTCCGGACTGTCCGATTATCGAGGTGAAAACGGTACATATGTCACGAACAAGGCTTACCGACCGATCTACTTCCATGAATTTGCAGCCCGCCATGAGTCGCGCAAGCGGTACTGGGCTCGGAGTTTCGTCGGATGGCCTGGGCTCCTGAAGGCAAAGCCGAACAGAACACACCGGGCCATCAGGGACCTCGGCGCAAAGGGGTACATTAGCGCTGTGGTCACGCAGAATGTCGACTCTTTCCATTCCGTAGCGCATCCCGGGTTGCCGACTTTGGAGTTACACGGATACCTAAGGTCAGTGGTCTGCCTAAGCTGTCGAAACCAATTCCCCCGAGCGGAACTGCAGAAGTCTCTCGAGAGGCTGAACCCGGCCTGGGCGGAATTTCTCGCGAAGATGGTCGACTCGGGGGCCCTTGACACGGATAACCCTGAGGAACAGCGGCGGAAGGGCCTCAAGCTCAATCCAGATGGCGATGTCGAGTTACCCGAAGCCCCATATTCGACGTTCCGCTATCCGCCGTGTCCTACATGTCTGGAGAAACCCCCGCGGCTACCAGACGGGATGGCAGCCCGGGTAGAAGTAGAAAGGGACGGCGCGTGGCTCTCGACGTCTACTGCTGGGATCTTAAAACCGGCGGTGATAATGTTTGGAGAAAACATTAGTCCTGCAGTTAAAGTAGGGGCGGAGGAGGCAATCGATGATGCTGGGAGACTACTCATCATGGGGAGCAGCTTAGCCACATTCTCCGCATGGAGATTGGTGGAAAGAGCATACAAGAGAGGCATGCCCATCGGGATCATAAACCTCGGGGGCGTAAGGAATGAATCAGTACTCTTCGGAGGGGCTGAACAGGACGCATCCGGGCATGTTCGATGCAGTCTACACTCGGACGCGATTCTACCCTCTGTTGCCTCACAGCTTCCAAATATCACCCACTAAGCGCGTTTCAAGTATATATACGCCTGAGGATATACGTCTGAGGACACCATGCCGGGCTGCACAGGAAATGAAGAAGCATGCAAAAAACACAGCGATTATATTAGAGACATTTCTATAGTTAGACCAGTAATTAACGATTTAAATCAGCAAATAAAGAGAAATTAATTTCATTGCCTACATAGCCGCCCATCCAAAGCAACAACTGGACCCAACCATCCGATTGGGAAGAAAAATATCGGGTAGCCGCCGACCAAGCGGGCGGCCGGGATGGTGGAGCAGGTCAGGTTAGGTAGGGAACTGTTCCGCGGGGCTCAATCCAGGACTGGCCTGGATGGATTTAATCAAGCGCCAAACGGACATGGAATCTCGCAACAGCAGCTCCATAAGACCGTCCTCTGGCCATCCACTGCAATACACCTCCTCTTCGTATCTGAATATCATTTCGACTCTTGTTTCTCCCAAATCCTTCCTTTTTAACTCTCACCGCACGAACCCCCCTCCACTCCCGTCTCAGCGCTCGCCGACGATGGATAAGGCGCAGCAGCCCAGTTCTTTCCAGCAGCTGGAGAAGGTGTGTATTCTTACTCAGTTTGCTATTGGGTCCTCCCAGGAGAATTTATTTGAATGCTAATTGTTTTGTTTCTCCGGTTTAGCTCGGTGAAGGCACATATGCCACTGTATGTTGCATTCCTCCTCTCCGCTCGGACCCACGACTTCCCTGGCGCGATTGACCCAAACCTCCATAAGATCGAAGGACCGATGCTAATTCGAAGATATATAGGTATTCAAAGGACGAAACCGACAGACGGGAGAGCTCGTGGCTCTGAAAGAAATCCACCTCGACTCCGAAGAAGGCACACCCTCGACCGCCATTCGAGAGATCTCGCTGATGAAAGAGCTGAAACACGAGAGTATCGTCTCGCTGTACGATGTGATTCACACCGAAAACAAACTTATGCTCGTATTCGAGTACATGGACAAGGACCTGAAGAAATACATGGACACCCGCGGCGATCGAGGCCAGTTGGACCAACCCACGATCAAGTCATTCATGCACCAACTGCTCAAGGGTATTGCCTTTTGTCATGAGAACCGAGTCCTCCACCGCGACCTAAAGCCACAGAATCTGTTGATCAACAAGAAAGGCCAGTTGAAGCTAGGTGATTTCGGCCTTGCCCGCGCCTTTGGCATCCCTGTCAACACCTTCTCTAACGAAGTCGTGACGCTCTGGTACCGCGCCCCGGACGTTCTTCTGGGCAGCAGGACATACAACACCAGCATTGACATCTGGTCCGCGGGCTGCATCATGGCGGAGCTCTACACGGGTCGCCCTCTGTTCCCGGGAACCACGAATGAGGACCAACTGCAGAAGATCTTCCGTCTCATGGGCACACCGTCGGAGCGCTCATGGCCGGGCATCTCCCAGCTTCCAGAGTACAAGCCGAACTTCCACATCTATGCGACACAGGATCTCGGTCTCATTATTCCCCAGATCGACCCTCTCGGCCTGGATCTGCTAAACAGAATGCTTCAGCTTCGACCGGAAATGCGAATCAGTGCCCATGACGCTCTACAGCATCCATGGTTCCATGACCTCGCCCAGATGCAGGCGCAGTTGCAACAACAGCAACAGCAACAGCACATGGCTGGAGCGTACGGAGGGATGGCTCCTCCACAGCAGACGTATTAATGGGGAAATTGTTCATATCGTCTGATTTTAGTATATTTTTTAGTTTCTCATTAGTTTGTTTTTCCTCCGTTTTTTTCTTTGTTTCCGTTTACAGAAAGACATGATTTGAGATCTGGCTTCTAGATGGGGAGAACACGGCGTTAATCATGAAACTACGATATCAAAATAATGTTACTATATTGGCATTTCCTTGCCTCGTTTTTCGGGCACATTTACCTACCTCATTTCACATTCCCAAATTACCGAGGTACTACGAGTTATACGTCGTACAAAATACCTGCTCAATCAAAGAAATAAGCTGATTTCCTAGAAAGGCAACTGGAATCACTAGTTACCTTCCCTTTCTGGAAACCGATTCATCGTGATGCTAAAGTAACGGACGATCGACCTTACAGCCTGCATGGACCATCTGCCAGTCCATGCTCCCGAGATCCTTGGCTCCAGTCTCAATAGTGGGCAGGGTCACGGAGCCACAAGAGACAAAAGGCTATGCAGGGACCTATCGATTAGAACCAGAAATAGAGTGACTACCTGATCCCATCACCTTAATCTCCCCTTAGGTAGCCAACAGACGGAGAAATCCAGGGGTAAATATCCATTTTACCTTTCCTCCCGATGAACTGAACAAAGGAGCGGATGTGATGGGAGCTCCATAATCAGGCGGGGAAGTGAATCCTTCAGATGTGACAAAAATCAACATTCACCACCCGAGGAGGCGTACGTACAGTAGTTAGCATACCGAGGCCATAATAATATGAAGAGAAAAGCCAACCACTGCCTTTTTACCCTTTTACGAGTGGCGATGTTTGAAGGAGAGGGGAGCTTGAGAAGACGGGATGATTGGATTGATCATAAGATAATCCCTGTCTGGACTGAGGACTCTGCATAGCTTTTTCTTTTTTTGTTGAGACTAAATTTTGAGATTCGGGTGACTGCTCCATCGGACACCTTGTTTTTTTCGCCCTGGTCGTTCTGAAGGAGCGGTTGAACCCGTTAACTGGTTGTTCGTTGCTGGGTTGGTCGGCCTGAATTGCCGGTCATAAATTAATCTTTGTCCCAGGATGTGCTGTTTCCAAGAGAGTCGACGTCCTTCCCCGGAATCTCCCATTCCTACTGCGGTAGGCAAGAAGAGCATCTCAATCCCTGTCAAGGTTTCGAGCTTTCTCTTCTGCTCAGCAAGGTCAAAGGAAGGGGATCACTCACTGTTTTTGTACATTTCACCGAGACGGGAGTATATTTCTTTTCCTTCATGTCCCTCATGTCGTCACAGACAGCTCCTGGTTAGAGTTTCCATACATCTCTGGCAACTCTCAGCCCCCCTCTGTTTGTTCGGATTGGCTCTGTTTGCCGATCTCGCTGTGGCTGACTTTCTACTTCCTGGCGCATGGGGTAATAATTCCAATTCCCTTGACCGAGATCTCCGGACAATTCTCATAAGAAGGCGGCTGATCTCAAATCATCCGCCCAGCAATGTAGTCTCGGGCCTCCTTGTTGGACACTCACCAGCGAATGGTTTTCTTCATAAAATAAGTAAAGATGCTCGTCCGTCAATCACCAATTTAAGTTTCTTTTTTATTTGCCCTAAAACATCGATCTCCCTCTATTTTCCCCTCCATCTTCTTAACTGTGGATTTCTTTCCTCCCCTCAGGACCATGTAAACTGAACATCGTTTGGCGCTGCGCTCGAGACCTCTCTCCTCCTACATGGTGGCCCATCCCCCATCGTGACCAGGAGAAATCCATCCCAGGCCTTTTCCTTTTCTCCCAGCATGCCGTAATGTCGCTTTCCCAGACTCAACTACAAGCCATCTCGGTGACAGAACGCATCTGCTCCGCCGTCTCTCTCCTCGGAACCAGTATCATCGTCGTCTCTTTTCTCTCGTCGCGGTATTTTCGCAAACCCATCAACCGCCTTGTCTTCTATGCATGTTTTGGCAACATCATGGCCAATGTGGCCACCTTGATTTCTCAGGATGGGATCCACGCAGGAGCCAATAGCAATGTGTGCCAGTTCCAGGCGTTTCTGATTCAATGGTTGGTCTATCCTCCCCGTGTACCGGTGCAGATCCTGTCAGCTGTGCATGAACTTAACCCTTTCCTGGATAGGTTCATGCCCGCCGATGCTCTTTGGACCTTCGCAATGGCCTTCAACGTCCACCTTACCTTCTTCCGTAAATATAACTCCGAACAACTCCGACGACTCGAGTGGAAGTATGTCCTACTATGCTACGGCCTCCCCTTTCTTCCCGCGTTTGTATATTTCTTCATAAAGACCCGATCTCGAGGGAAGATCTACGGCTCAGCTGTTGTAAGCTCCTTGTTCTTCTTGATCTTCTTCTTATTTTATTTGAAGCAGAACTGACGCAAAGGAAATAGCTTTGGTGCTGGGTTGCTCCGTCCTGGGACTTTATGCGCATCGCGGCCTTCTATGGTCCCGCGTGGTTTGTCATATTCATGACTCTCTCCATCTATATTCGGATAGGACTCCTCGTCTGGCGGAGACGACGGCAACTCCGAGAGGCTGGCGGTTTCGACACGACCATCGACCTCGGATCATCATTGGACTCCCCGGGTTTCTCCAAGGTCACAGAGATCAGTATCACACGGGAACCCGCATTCCCCCCTGCGGTTCTCCGCCACTCAAATGATGAAATATCGGGCGACATCCAACCAGACTACTGTAGCCCTCAGTCCCTCTACCATCCGTACTCTGTCTCCGTCGAAGGAGGGGATATCTCCCCAACAGATGTCCCACTCGAGTCAATGCGAAGTGACCACGCCGAGTCTTCCACCCTGCGGGAGGCCGAACGAGGTCCAGAGCCCGAGTCAGGCCTGGAGCCTGAAGCTGCCTATCCCCAGCGCCACGGCTCAGCAGCCTGGGCGTACACCAAATATGCGATGCTCTTCTTTGTTGCGCTGCTGGTCACTTGGGTTCGTTCATACTATTATTCCCCCCCTTCCTCTTATCATTATTACCTTTTTTTTCGGTTCACGTCTAATAGTGAACGCAACAGCTCCCATCAACCATCAATCGAGTCCACGCATTTGCACACCCCGACGATCTCAGCTTCGGCTTGAATTACGCCTCGAGTTTCGTTCTCCCCCTACAGGGATTTTGGAATAGCCTCATCTACGTATCTCTCTCATGGCCCGCGTTCAAATTGGCATATGCCGATTTCCGAGAGGGCAAGTTTTGCCGTGCAAACACGAAGATTGCTTATCACCACAGTGCTGGACACGGTGGTTTTATTACCCGACGCACCTCGAGCGGACATGACAGCGCTCGGAGGTTGACGATTTAGTTTTTTTCTTTCTTCTGGTTTTCTAGCGTGGAGTTTAGCCTGGGTTTGGGAGTATATCCGGTGTCTATACCATATACCGGTGGGTAAAAAGTGGATTTATCTAACGTAGAACCTCGATAGTTACCTAATAATATCAGAATAGTTAATCAATTCGAAAACAAATAATCACCTACTCATTCCTCTTATTTATTTATTTATTTTATTATTTTTTTTCAACCTAGCTTGTATAAAACCCACCACGTGACTCGCGTCCTATACATACAAATGGTATTATCCCCCATTCTCCGCAGCATCAACACCCACACCAACCCAACACCCTCCACTCAAGAAGCCAGCCACACACCTCCCTCCCAGCACACCCAAAAGCCAACCCAACAAGAAATCCGCAAGGAAAACCAAAATAAAAAAAAAAGGGGGGGCAGAAAAAAAAATGACACAACCAACCCCCCATCACCACTCCCCCTCCCCTCCACCACCAGCCCCAATCCCCCAAACCCCCGGACCGCGCGTCTCCCGCCTAGCAGAAATCTACGACCAAGCGCTCGCGCGTACACTCCGCGCAAACTCCTACGCGAACTTCTCTGCCTGCTTCCCCACGCCGGCGAAACACGTCCCCGCCAGCCTGGAGTCCGTGTGGCGCCAGCTCAACGCGAAATTGGAGGAGGGCGCCAAAGCGGAGTTTGAGGATATTCTGCAGGAGAGGGATGCGGTGAGGCAGTTGAATGAGTTGGATCGGTTGGTTGGGGAGGCGAGGTTCAGGAGGGATGGGGCCGGGGGTGATCAGGAGGGAGGTCAGGAGGGAGATGGAGAGGGGAATGTTGCGTATGTATTGTCCTTGTTTTTTCCCCCCTTTATCTTTTACTTTGGGATCGAGGATGGATAGGCTAACTGTGGTGGTGTGTCCAGACCCCATACGTTGCCGGCGGATGAACTCTTCCAGGCGCATCTGACTCCGCATTTGGAAAAGGCAAAGGCGGTGCTTGATGCGAAGATTGAGGATACGGAGGGGCAGAATGAGGTGTTGGCGACACGGGTTCACGCGCAGAGAGCCGAGATTGAGAGGTTGTTGGCTGGGTTGGAGGCTGTTGTTGCGGATGTGGAGGGGGCCGCCGCGGCGGCGACGCAGTTTGGGGATGAGAATGAGCTGCGCAAGGAGGCGCTGCAGATGGATGAGGATGTTAAGGCGAGGTCAGAGATATGATTTTTTTTCGGCCTAATGTCTACGACTTGGATGTTGAAATTAGTGGGGTGGTGGTGATTGATTTAGGTGGTATGCATGATGATGCTATTCTACGATAGAAGAGCCTCCATATCCGCGGAGCCCATCCACCCGTCCTCCACCACATCCTCCGCGACGACCATCAGCTCCTTCGGAGCTGTATTCTTGAGCTGATCCAGTTTCGTCTTCTGTCCTTCTATGGCCGCTGCGATCGCTTCTTTGCATGTTCCGTCCCGCTCTTCGTCGGCACAACCGTCTCTCCGTGCGAGAGCTGCAGCACCCCGATAGTAAGTCTGCGCGTTCCGGAGAAGAGTCGCGGAGTTCTGCTGCGCCATGGCGTACTCCCACGGAGACAAGCCAAGTCTCCACCTGTTCATCTCGGCATCACCTCTTGCAAGGTGAATCTTAGGCAGATTTTCGGCATCGGGCAGCTTGGAGGCCTTGGTTAAAGCGTCTAGGGCAGTGGACAAGGACTGCCATCTCAATCCTAGTGATTTTCCGAGTGCCTCGGGGTCATGGTAGGGGGGTTGTTCCGCAGTTGCCGTGTTGAATGACACGAGGGCGTCGGCATTGGCGCAAAGACCTTCGGGGTCTGCAGAGACATCCAAGTCGGGTCCAAACGCGCTCACAATCGCCCCGTAGTACGTCTCGACCTCTGTTCGTCCACTTCGGTACAGCACTTCGTTCAGAGCGCAAGCGAATCTGGCGCGGGCAAGCGCAGCCTCATAGTGCATATTCGAGCCCTCAACGTACGCACTGATCTTCTCCTGCAGCAGCTCGGAAGAGTACTCCTCAACCCAATTGAGCCCTACCCCAGGGTCGAAAGTGAGCAGATTGCAGAGCGCCGTTAACGCATCTAATTGGGCCACAGCCGTATCAACGAGAGTATCCTTCGTCACCGGTTCAACCACGGCCGCCCATTGCTCTTGTTGGTCTGCTTCTTTCGGTTCCGCCGCATCTGCGCTCTGCTGGATGTCCTGCATCTGCTCCTCGGGCTGTCCCATCTCTCCGGATTCCATCTGCTGTATCTGCTCCTGCATCTCGGTGTACCGCAACTCCTGAAGAACAAGACACCGTTGGAATAACTCGATGGCCTCCTGCAACAACTTAACCGCCTGATTGAGATGTCCCTCCGACGGCCGCTTCGTATCTGTGATCACCTCCGCCAGACTCGTCAGGACCTGGGCCGTGTTGAAAAGGGCGTCCGAATTGTCCTGCTCCATGCTGAGTGCCTCCCGGTGGGATCGCAGCGCCACTTGCAAAACGTCTATTAACGGTGCGGTCAACTGCGCGGACAATCTGGGGTGTTGCGTGATCTCATATTGGACTCTTGCTCTATTCCATTCATTAGTTCATCAACCCTTCCTCAACCCAGCCGATGAGTTCAAGAAGTAAACCAGGGCCGTACTTGTTATAAGCTAGATCAAAGGTATTCGGATGTCGTTGAAGGCCCTCATCGTACGTGCCGATCGCGCGCATAAAGAATCGTAGGGACTTGGCTGCGTCTCCGGCCCGCCATTTTTCACCAGCCTCTTCCTGTTCGACTCCGACTTGACGGTGCTAAATCAGCAATGTCCTAGAAAGCTTGACAGATTCCACATAGGTTCTTCCCCCCCGGGAGGGGAGTACATACCAGCTAAAAATTCATCCGCCGTCCGTGGAGCCTAGCGAGCATAAGCGCATGTCATGCTGATACTGAAGAGACAGAACAGAGCGACGTACCTGCTGCGTCGCTTTTTTCTTAGATTTAGCCTCCTTGAGGAAAGATTTGGGTTTTGGCATTGTTGCGAGGAGCTAGATATCACTCTAGCCAGAATATATTCCACGCGAATTCTAGATATAAAAATAAATAATAATAGTAATAGTAATAATATTGGAGGTATGTGGGGTTGTACTCGGAATAATATTTTTTTAGCGGTCGTTTGAATGATGACGTTTTCATTTGCTGGCTATGATTACCTATTGCCGGTTTTATTATGGACCGCCTTTATGACCCCCTTTAAGATGTTTATCTTATGTTCGAGGACTAAAAGGCTCCATGACATCTTAGGTAGTGCAGGGTAATAGGAAATACCTCCATATCTTAGGTTGACATCATCTTAATCTTGTATTCAGAGGGCCATGGGTAGAAATGCTATCAACATTGAGGTCTATACTGAAACTTGAGATGTGTTTCATGGCTATTTTGAATTCAACACTAAAAGCTGATGCCCTTCCAACCAATCTGCCCAACCTCTGTCCTTCTTTCAATGCTGCATATTACCTGAATATAGAAGCCAATTTAATTAAATTAATGATCTGGCCCCGGTAGATATGAAAGGCTATTTCTTGCGGCATCTCAAGCATGCATCTTGATCTTTGAAGGCGAATGTATCCTGGGGAGCGACAGCCGAATGAGACAGCATGCCCGCCAGAGCTCAGAAAATGAGACTATCTCCAACAGACCATGGTAACAGTTTCCTTGGTGGTTCACTTAGCTTTCTGGCTCATCGAGGAGCATTTGATTACGAGAACACTTTATCTCCACGCGAAGCTGTCGCAATGTTAGTGAGTTATTCCCAGATTGAACAAGACCGAAAACTTATCTTCAATCGGAACAGCAATCTTTTCACTCTGTACTATATACCCATTGATGAATTCAGATGGGTATAGCCTCTTTGCAGAAATCCTCTCTCCGAGATAGTTGTGCCTATCCGGTGGAAGAATGGTTTTCAGGCCCCTGCCGGGTTCACTACTGATATGAGATACCTTGATTAATTCTTTGAATTCTGCAGGCCAGCCAGATTACTTCCACCCCTGATAACCCATGAGCATTGTTTCCCGACCAGTTCACTTGTTGCTTTTGTTATGATTCATGAACGTTGCCAAGATGAACCGAGCGACGTCGACCGATTCTTTTTGCCTTAACTTTCGGGTCACATTAATTTATTCTCCCCAAAAGCTCAACGGCGGTCTCGTTTAAGCTCTTCTTGTGGACTGCCATAATCTTCAATGGCACAACGAACGATGGCAGGTAGGAAAAGGAAATAAAGTGGCTTGTCGGTCACAAAAATTGGGTAGATCGCTATTCGCTACCGATGATGATAGTCCGTACGCCATTCTGCAGATGAGCTGTTAGTGAGCAACCCGAGAGTCGGTGGTCGCTTCGGAGGACAAAGGATTGCTCCCTTGGAACTAAAGACAATGATCAGCAAAATGGTGATGGGGGTATCGTAATAATAATGCAGGAGTTCAAAAATTCGGAGAAGTTGCTCAAAGCGACCGGTGGTTCGAATTCAAGCTTTGCGCTCACATGGACAGTCCCGGTCAGATTTAAGTCCGTGATGGATCAGCTGCTGCGAAGAATATCCGGGGCATCTGCCTTGTATTTCGGAGCTCGGAAAGCACCGAGACCAGCATCATAATCGGTGTTTGCCACGGCCTGCACCAGGGATTTGATCATCTCCAAGGGACCAACTCGCGTGGCTTGCCGGGGACCAGACATTGATTATTCCGGCACGTGGCAGCTGACGAGAATGAACTTTGAAGGAAGAACCCAGTTTGTCGAATAATTAGGAACAACCTAAGCAAGAATATTATTCAACTAGCTGTCCAGGGATCGGGAATTAGTTTAACTGCGTTTGTGACTCTACTGCGGTATTGACCCGATGCGTGGAATCACATCGGTATTAGTCTCCTTTTTTAAAGCCAGCATCAAGAGAAAGAAGGCACTGCTAGTTTGATTTGGGTAATGTGGATTGAGCAGGAAAGTCAAAAAAGAAAGAGAGAAACTCAGTCCAGGCCAGGCCAGCCCTGTCACTTTTTTTTTTCTTTCTGCGACTGGATTCTTCAGTTTGTCTCGTCTTACAACCCAACCGATTATCATAATTTGGCTGGACTCCCATTGGCATGACGATCAAAGTGTATCACAAAGGTCGACTCTCGACTCTGTCTATTATTATGAGGATATTATAGGACTGTCCCCTTCACATGGGCATACATCCAAAGTCTGAACACAATAGCCTGAAGTATATTATTTATTAACTTTGGGGAAGAATATTTAAAAGTGAAGAAGACAAAGCCAACGGCCACCCATTATACCCGCCCGTTGTGCTTAATCGGGCCCCCAATATTATTCACGAATCCGAATCTCTCGCGAGGGCGCTATTCCTCTTCCTCAACTGCTACATTTTCTTAGTGTGTTTAGTGTTTCCCCCCTCTTTTTCTCTCTCTGCCTCTCTCTATATTTTTCCTGCTCTCTCATTTTGACCCACACCGTTCCGTTTCCTTTGCCCCCGGCCTCTCCTGAATCCTCACCTGCATGTCACTGGGGCTAGTCTGGCTCCTTGGCTCCATGACAAACTCTCTCCCAGTTTATTTAATATAGACCCATTCCCTAGCCTTCTCTTTAATCAATCTTGACAAACTCAAACCACTCTACACAGTATATCCGATTGCAAAAGTGACGTTTCAATTTTCCAGGTACGTCTGGCCTCAACGGACCTTTTCATGCTTCTGTGTTGCTGCGTTTGGTAGTTTCCGTAACTCCCTTTCTCCTATTTTTCGCAGGATTCCCCGCTGGCGGGCTAACTTTCTTTTCTCTCCTTTCTTTTTCCCCTTTCCCCTCCTCTCGTTCTTTTTTTTTCGGTCCATTTCGTGACTGGCCCTCAAATAGCTCGCGATTGCTGAAAATTATCACAGTTTTGATAGATCCCAATTTTGCTATTCCAGCACCAAGTACATTCGTCATATCCGATCAACACAACCTCCCCCCAGAAACATCCGTCCACCGTCACCAACATCAACCATGGCTAGACATACATCTCTGGATTCCGAGCGCCCTATTATGGCTACCTCCGTAAGTTTACCTTCTGCTGGTGGTGTCATCTAGTTTGTTTGAGAAGAGAAGAAGAAGGAAAAGAGAAGAGCAGACAAGAGAAAACCAAAGCACTGTCTGACATCCAGTAGGCCCGCACATCGAAACGATTCTCGACTGTGAGCGGCAGCCCCTCGATTGCTTCTTCAGAACGTACCGTTGGCAGCCTACCGAGTGGCGACCCCAGACTGGCCGAATTCCACAACCTACGCGACGGTCTAGCGCGCCTAGAGAACAAGCCACTTTCCAAGCAGCGATTCGTCCCCACCCCAGAGAAAACCGACAATCTGAGCAAGCTGGCACTGGGCGCTAAGGTCGAACGTGCTCTAGGAAGGAGAATGACTAGCCAGGACGCCGTCATGCGAAGGAAGCCCGTTCTGAACGAGAAAGCCATGGAGGCACAAGCATCTTAATGAACACAGACAAAAGCATTCTTTTGATCGATATTTCAGAAGAAATGCTTACCAGTTATCCCCGTTCCGGCCCTCGTGTGATGCAGCCTCTTTTTATTTGCCGCCTTCAGCTGTGTTGAATGTATTTTGATGTTGCATAGTCTGTCGCCTTTTTCTTTAGGTACTTTTCCGGTTTTTTTTCTTACCCCTTATGTCGGATACCATGAATGGGTTTGATGTCTCTTTTTTTGTTTTTGATGGGAAGTTTGTCCGCTCATATCTACCATACCCCCTCTCTCAAGCCAGCTGTCTATTATGTTTTTTTTTTCCTTAGCTCATAAGATTCTGCCTTGATTGCAAACCACAGTGCATGTTTATTCCAATATTCTTCAGCTTTTACTCCTGCATAGTCTCCTTTGGGTTTTCGTTTTCTCTTTTTTCTTCCCGTCTTGCAAGCTAAGCAGTGCATGAAATTTTTTAAGAAAAACATTTTTAAATCTACAACAGATATTGAGATATGGCCCCGACCTTGCTAATGGTTCTTGAATCCATCTTTGACCCCACCAATAGCAATCTGGCGTCCAAGATCCCTGCATATACCTTAACAAAAGAGCCAGGTTTCGCTGGTTCTCATCTCGATACCACGTGAAAGGTGTGGGCTGTAGATCTTGAATCCGTCGCAAACGCACATCGAAAGTAGAAAACTGCAAGGCAGGACACGCCTTTGAAATTGCCCTCCATTTTGGTCTATATCCCACTCTCTCGACTTACAAGACAAAGATGAGGGGAAGCTCCAACCAACCCACTACGAGGTCCAGGCTGCTTGGATACCCCAGGCAGAAACCCCAACCCAGGAGCCGTGCACGTCCGGGTTCAAGCCAAAACAGGCAGGCGGTGGGGGCAGAGAATCGCCGCACTGAAACGCTAGCGCTGGGCCAGAGAGAAAGAAAGAAGACTTTGGGGAAAAGAAACTTCACCTCTGGGTTTTGCAGCCGCCGGAATCCCAGTGGGCGCAGAAAGTCAAGGCACTTTGCGAACCTCTCTCAAGCGTCGCCTCTCCCAACCCAATTCACCACCACCCACCCACTTCTCACCACCACTTTTCCTTCTTCTTAATTCCCTTTAGACTCAATCTCCCGTCTATCATATCAGGCTTCTTTCTGACTTCTTCTTTCTTCTCATCAATCCTTTCTCTCTTCTTCTCTTTGCCCTCTCCTCTCCGGCTTTTCTTTCGCAAATTCGATTGAAATCCACACAAGAATCTTTTCCCTCTGTTCCCACCTCAATCCACACCCACAACGCGCAAACCCTTCGACCGCAACTTTTCTCGTCTATTTTTTTTTGTTTCCTTCTCTCTCTTCTTTATCTTGGAACTTCTCTTGTTCAGCTCGCTGCATTCTTCTCCGGCATATCCTATTACTTGTTTCCCTGTTTCTTCTATTTGTCATTTGTGGGTAATGACTTCCTCTCGTCTGAATTGTCTCCTCTCTGATCACAACGATCTTGGCCTCATATATGATCTATGGATGACTGACACATACCATTGATATACAGGCGAAAGAGGAAAAGCTCTCTACTAGATCTATTTTCCTCCCCCTCTTACCATATAGAGGATTTTTCATTGTCCATACACCGTTGCTTTTCGCCTCCGACTTTCAAGCTCTTGCGGCTTTTTAGATTTCCTTGCTTCTCTTCATTCGACCCTAAAAAAGTTCCGCACACCACACAATGGCCGACACGACCCAGGCTCCCATCAACGGCACCTACCCTACACAACCCAATTACCCCGATTCCTACAATCACACCCACACTGCCGTCAACAGTGCCGCCAACTTCCAGCCGGCTCAGTCTACCACTCCTTCAAACCTCCCCTCCACCGAGTCCAAGAACAATGGCATTTCGAATGATGAGGTTGGTTGGTATTTCGTTGAACAGTACTACACCAACATGAGCCGTTGTCCGGATAAGCTGCATCTCTTCTACTCTCGACAGTCGCAGTTTGTTTTCGGTACCGAAGCCGAGTCGGTTCAGGTTACTGTAGGCCAGAAGGTGAGTTGACCACTCTAGATCCCCCAAAAATTTCTGCAAATTTTCAGTCATCACTGATTTCCCCTGCTCCCCTCAGGCTATCAATGAGAAGTTTAAGCAGCTTGATTTCCATGACTGCAAAGTCCGTGTCTTGAATGTGGATTCTCAGGCCTCTCATAAGAATATTCTTGTCTCGGTTATCGGTGAAATTTCGAATAAGCACGAACCCTCGCGCAAATTCGTGCAGACATTTGTGCTTGCGGAGCAGCCCAACGGGTACTTTGTGCTCAATGACATCTTCAGGTACCTGGCTGACGAGGAAGAGGTGGCCAACGAGGAGGCTGCCGCTATTGAAGAGCCTGAGCTTGAGGCGCCTGTGCAGCCTGTTGAGGCTGTCCCTGAAGTTGCAGAGCCGCAGGTGGACACTGAGGCTGCCGCTACCAAGGTGGATGAGAAGCTAGAGGAAACTACAGGAGAAGCTCCTGTGGAGGAAACTGCCCCTCAGACCAACGGAGCAGAGTCTGAGGCACCCGAAGTGGCAGAGGCCGAGGCTGAAGCTGAAGCTCTGAAGGAAGAGAAGCCTGCTAGTCCGGAACCCACCACCGTGGAACCCGTGCAGAAGGAAGCTCCGGCCCCTGCGAAGGAGACCGCTCCCCCAGCGAGAGCTCTTCCCAAGACCTGGGCCAACATCGCCTCTAAGTCTGGTGCTACCGCTCCCGTTGTGCCTGCTATTCCTATTGTTGCTGGAAAGTCCACCGCTCCCGCTGCTGCCCCTGCTGCTGTTGCTGCTGCTACCGCTCCTCAGGCTGCTGCTGTTTCCGCAACTCCCGTCCCTGTCTCTGAAAGCGCACCCAGCCAGCCTCCCTCCAACGACGGCTCTGGTTGGCAAACTGCTGGCCATGACCACAAGAAGACCCAGTCCCGCGCTGCTGAAGAGCAGAATGCTCTTGCCTATATTAAGAATGTGACTGAAAAGGTTGACCCCAATTTGCTAAAACAAACTCTCTCGCGCTTTGGTAAACTCAAGCACTTCGATGTGAGCCGTCAAAAGGTTCGTGTGACATACCAGCCCTCGTCACTTTGAAAGAAGACCCCTAAGCTAACTATGCCACTTTTCCAGAACTGTGCTTTCGTTGAGTTTGCCGACCACGCTGCCTACGTCGCAGCTGTCAATGCCAACCCCCACCAGATTGGAAGCGAGCAAATTAACGTCGAGGAGCGCCGACCCCGTACCAATGCGTTCGGTGGAAACACCAACTACGGCCCTGGACGTGGTGGTGCGGGTCGCGGACGCGGTGACCGTGCCGGCAGTCAGGGTCGGGGTGGCTTCCAGCGTGACGGTCGTGGAAGTTATGGTCCTCGTGGCCGTGGCGGAAACGTCAACTCCAAGGGCCGCAACCAACCGCAGACAGCTTAATTATACCGTTAACGCCGCACGATGAAAGGAAAAAGTAAACGAGCTTGTCCCCATGACACACTTCTCTTCTATTTTTTTTCGGTCCTACGACTCTTAGCCCTTCATCCTAGTTTGAGAGAGGCAAACGGGATTTAGATGCTTACGGTAACCCAGGACTTGTATTACTCCCCCATTTACTGATAATGACATGTGTTATGTGACCCTTACCCTGTCACAGTGCATATTAGCGGTTGGAAAAGTTTAATATTCATTTTCTAGCTGAGGTTTCATTGGTCCATACTTCATGACTTTTGTTTCTATCCATGTGTTGTCATGACCTACTTGATTTGTTTTCTTTAATTCTAGCATAGCGAGCTGAATGCCCGTATCTTCTATATCCTTTTTTTTCCCTTCTCCTAATTCTCCTCGCTTCTCTTTGTCCTATCATCACTACTCCGACATATCCTTGTTTCCCTCTATTCTTCTAATTGCTCCAACCATACCCCTTGTTTGATGGCAAGGATTGGAATGATATCGGATAGCATTGTCCATTTTCTTCAGGATTTCATACCTTCTTTGTTTTCCAACATGGGCTCCCCCAAATCCGCAGTTGGCTTCAAAGGAAATGCAAACAACAAAAAAAGAGAAAGTGAAATTGAGCAAAAGAGTCTTCTCTCCCCGGGGGTGGTCAAACCATGGGTCGATATGAAATTTGCAATGGCATATTCATAGCACACTAGAAAGCAAAATAAGAAAAAAAGAAAAAAAGAAAGAAAGAAAGAAAGACAGAAAAGAGCCAATACATGGTTAGTTTACCTAGCAATCAAGGCGGTGCAGAACAAAAGCACATTATTTTTTTTTCAGATCACTTTGTGCTCCTAAGTTTCTCTGAAGATACAACAACGGAGAGACGACTCCGCACCTTGGGGAGAGATACTACTACCTTACGAGGACGAGTGGGCTGCTTGTCCGCTATCGCCAAAGTACTACGACCTGTACGAAAGTAAGGTAGGTACTAGTTAGTACCAAGGGAAGCATTTAATACAGTATGTATGTAATATCAGTAATGTCTCCATGGGGGACCAACACTCATTTTTCAGAGAGCAAAGGTTCTCGGAGCGACATGAAGACTTTTATTGAGGACCCAAGGGTTTTGTCAGTGGTGAAATCTCGAAAGTTCTGGCGGAAGACGAGGCGGAGCGTCGCAGCAGCAACCATGGAAGGTTCCATTACCATACGGTACTACACGAATTGCCACCGCTGATTGGCCCCGCGAGACTCTGGTGGAGCGGAACGTTCTAGATGAGCAGCCTGAGGCTTCAGGCTGAGATTCCTCTTCTCCAGCTTCATTGAGGCGCTTTTTGACAGCAAAAGAAGGCTATTAAACAGATGAAGTGAGAGAACCAATAATAGTTAAATACGGAGAGAGGTACAGCTTGAGCTAGCGGTAGGTGTAAGCGCCTCGCGAGGCTGCGAGGATGCGTCCAGGCAGGAGGTAGGTAGAAAGCGGTGGAACAAATGCCAATGGAAGAGAGATCGAAAAGGGCGGAGAGAGCGTGGAAGTTGCTGGATCGCCGTAGAAACGCCGCACCGAGTTTTTGTGACCCTCAGCCCGAAAGAACATTAAGGTGTCCGCCCCGTCTCTCGCTTTCTTCTTTCTCTCTCTCTCCTCCTTCTCCCATCCTCCTTCCTTTCTTCACTTCTCTCTATAAATTTCAAAGTCTGTTGCTTCCCTGCGCAGGTCTTTTCCTTCCTCCATCAACCCATCCAATTTGTGATATCCTCTCTTCATCACCCCTCCCCCACTTGAACGATATCCTCTCCGTTTTTTTTTGTAAGTAACCGCCCTCGCATCGCTTGATTCGCACCCCCCACCCTCTGCAACTTGCATTCTTGGAAGCCATCTCACTTGGCAACTGAGAAGTGAGCTTGCAAGCAATTCTCAGGTTTCCTTGAGATTGTTGGAGGTTTGTGGCATCTCTGGAAGTCTCACAGGTTTCTGCCTGGGTGGGCTGCGGGGGTGTGTGTCATTTTTCATGTGGGTGTTCCGCTCTGAAGACTAACAGTTTCTGTTCCGGATAGAATTCCGTCCTTACACAACTGTCACCATGTCTGAGACCTTTGAGTTCCAGGCTGAGATCTCTCAGCTGCTCTCGCTGATCATCAACACTGTCTACTCTAACAAGGAGATCTTCCTGCGAGAACTTATCTCCAACGCCTCCGATGCCCTTGACAAGATTCGCTATGAGTCTTTGTCCGACCCCTCCAAGCTCGACTCGGGCAAGGATCTCCGCATCGACATCGTCCCCAACAAGGAGGGCAAGACTCTCACCATCCGTGATACCGGTATTGGTATGACCAAGGCCGTAAGTTTACCTTGTAGAAAATACTTTTAAGAGGTTTGAAATTGACTCTTCTCCAGGATCTCATCAACAACCTGGGTACCATTGCTCGCTCTGGCACCAAGCAGTTCATGGAGGCCCTCTCCGCTGGTGCTGATATCTCCATGATCGGTCAGTTCGGTGTTGGTTTCTACTCTGCCTACCTCGTTGCCGACCGTGTCACCGTCATCTCCAAGCACAACGATGACGAGCAGTACGTCTGGGAGTCCGCCGCTGGTGGCACCTTCACCCTCACCCAGGACACCGAGGGTGAGCAGCTCGGCCGTGGTACCAAGATCATTCTCCACCTGAAGGATGAGCAGACCGACTACCTCAACGAGGCCCGCATCAAGGAGGTTGTCCGCAAGCACTCCGAGTTTATCTCCTACCCCATCTACCTCCACGTCTTGAAGGAGACCGAGAAGGAGGTCCCCGATGAGGAGGCCGAGACCAAGGAGGAGGAAGACGAGGAGAAGAAGCCCAAGGTCGAGGAAGTCGACGAGGAAGAGGAAAAGAAGGAGAAGAAGACCAAGACCATCAAGGAGAGCAAGATCGAGGAGGAGGAGCTCAACAAGACCAAGCCCATCTGGACTCGCAACCCTGCTGACATCACCGAGGAGGAGTATGCTGCCTTCTACAAGTCCCTCTCCAACGACTGGGAGGACCACCTCGCCGTCAAGCACTTCTCCGTTGAGGGTCAGCTCGAGTTCCGTGCTATCCTCTACGTCCCCAAGCGTGCTCCCTTCGATCTCTTCGAGACAAAGAAGACGAAGAACAACATCAAGCTCTACGTCCGCCGTGTCTTCATCACCGATGATGCCACCGACCTCATCCCCGAGTGGCTCAGCTTCATCAAGGGTGTTGTCGACTCTGAGGATCTTCCCCTCAACCTGTCTCGTGAGACCCTGCAGCAGAACAAGATCATGAAGGTCATCAAGAAGAACATTGTCAAGAAGACCCTCGAGCTCTTCACCGAGATCGCCGAGGACCGTGAGCAGTTCGACAAGTTCTACTCTGCCTTCAGCAAGAACATTAAGCTCGGTATCCACGAGGATGCTCAGAACCGTTCCACCCTTGCCAAGCTCCTCCGCTACCAGTCCACTAAGTCTGGTGATGAGGCCACCTCCCTCGCCGACTACGTCACTCGCATGCAGGAGCACCAGAAGCAGATCTACTACATCACTGGCGAGTCCATCAAGGCCGTTGCCAAGTCTCCCTTCCTTGACAGCCTCAAGCAGAAGAACTTCGAGGTTCTGTTCCTGGTTGACCCCATTGACGAGTACGCCTTCACTCAGCTGAAGGAGTTCGACGGCAAGAAGCTTGTCGACATCACCAAGGACTTCGAGCTCGAGGAGACCGATGAGGAGAAGGCTGAGCGTGAGAAGGAGGAGAAGGAGTTCGAGGATCTTGCCAAGAGCCTCAAGAACATCCTCGGCGACAAGGTCGAGAAGGTTGTTGTCTCCCACAAGCTCATCGGCTCTCCCTGCGCCATCCGTACCGGCCAGTTCGGTTGGTCCGCTAACATGGAGCGTATCATGAAGGCTCAGGCTCTCCGTGACACCTCCATGAGCTCGTACATGTCCTCCAAGAAGACCTTTGAGATCTCCCCCAAGTCTTCTATCATCAAGGAGCTCAAGAACAAGGTTGAGGCCGATGGCGAGAGCGACCGCACTGTCAAGTCCATCACTCAGCTCCTCTTCGAGACCTCCCTCCTGGTTTCTGGCTTCACCATCGATGAGCCCGCCAGCTTCGCCGAGCGCATCCACAAGCTTGTCTCTCTTGGTCTAAACATCGACGAGGAGGCTGAGGCTCCTGAGGAGGTTGCTGCCGACGAGGCCGCTCCCGCTGCCGCCACCGGCGAGAGCGCCATGGAGGAGGTTGACTAAACAATTTCACCCCCCGTGCAAACAAAAATAATCAAGATGGAAATGATATGTAACTGTTTTTACGACTCTTCGAAAGCAGTGTATCACCTCGGGATGGATATCCGGGGTAATACAGCTTCGTTATAATGGCAGAAGACGGTTTTCCTTTGTTTTTCTTTTTTCATGTTCCCCCAATGACGATGTCAATTTACTGGCGTTTTGAGCGTTTCCTTACCAAACTAAATACATCACGGTCTGGTTCCTTGAAATATTCTCTCTTTAGTTTCCCCTCTGGGTGGACATCGAGAATAGATTCAGACAGGTAGATTACCTAAATTTCAAAAGCTTCCAGTTCAATGTTCTTCCAGAGTAATCCTAGTTTTCATTTGTAATCATTGTCGTAACACCTCCATTACAGATTTACTTACATGTCTTGCTGCCTTGTGTGATGAAATAGGTGCTTTTAAGGAGATAGTTCACCCGCCTAACTCTAAAATATAGATATTCAGTGGGTGATATATTTTTGCTTGGTTTGCTATGGGGGTTGATTATTTGGTTGATATCCGGTGATGTTTGTGCATAGAGAGATAGATATATACATGTGTCTACCAGCTAGGTACCTACTCACATACAAGTGCTATACAATAGACAAATCTAAAGGTTATTACAAAGAGAAAGATATGGAGGATAGTATAATTGATTTACCCAGAGAAAGGAAAAAGGCAAGCAAGGCAAGGCAGGTAAGTACTTAGGTTCATACAACGGGTGGAGAAGGCAAAAAGTATCTTCATCTCATTTCTCATCGTAACGTGATATGATATAGTATGATATTCGTGGAGGAGAGGGTAAAGCAACCAGACCAGATCAAAAAAAAAAAAAAAAGATAAACGCCACTTATGTAGAAAAAAAGGGGGGGGGGTTGAAAATGCATACCATCTGACGCCGATCCGGGATATATTGTAGGAAATAGAAAGGGAGGAGATGAAGGAAAGAGAGGGGGGAAAAAAGGAGAGAGAGAGAAGACAAAAAGACAAAACCCATGCAGGTTCCGTAATCAGCGACAAAAGGAAGAAAGCAAGATAAAGTTAGATAAAAGGAGATCTATACTTCTGCTTTTGGGAACTCTAATCACTGGTACAATACCAATCGAAGCGCCATTCGGACAATCCTCGTGAGGATAGGCCCCAGGTTTTCGCAAGCCAGAGGGCTAATCCTCCTACAACTCCAAAGCTACCCACGATCTGGACGATGGCCCAGCCACGTCGTTTGAGATCTTCCGACCACCGAACCACGCCCAGCGGATCCAGGGAGCTGATCTGGGCGATGTGGTATTCCACTCTGTGGCCGTTCTGGGTTCGAACGAGAACGCCCCCTCCAGTTTGGGGTTCGGAAGGTCCTCTAAGGCCACAGAACCCGGGGGTCTGGATGATTGGAACGAGGGAGCCGTCTGCCACACATTCTCCCAGTCGTTCGGTGAGCCAGACGGCGCGTTCGCCGCGGGCGAGGGCGGCATATCTTTTTCGTTCATTTTGAAGACTTCGCTGTAGATCTGATGCCCATTTTGCTAGCTGAACTCGGGCCACTTTCTCCTCCCGCCTGGTGTAGTCTGAAATCCGGGCCATTGTGTAGCTAGGGGCGAGGCCATATGTACTCGCCGAGAAGGAATGAGAACTGGTTTGAAGAGGGGCTTGCGGTGGGGGTAGCTGTTCTTTTTGCCGTTGCACTAGCTTTTTGGCAGCAGAGTGTCGAATCCATGCGACATTCTCACGGTCAAATAGCTTCTCCACTAAAACTGTGATTTCGGATGCAACAAGAGGTTGGACGTAATCGGGGCTCATCAGAGTGCTGGCATCCATGATGGAGTCATCGTTGGCCTTGGCTGATGACACTGCAAACGGCGGCTGATCTGTTTCAGCGTACGCATTTCCAAAAAGGAAAAATGGTTTGATACTGGCTGCTCGGGCACGATCGTTGAAAGTGGATTTAAGAGACGATATTTGATCAGAATCAAGGAGATCGGATTTCGCGATCACCGGAATGACATTCGTCCAATCGCTGAGTTTGCCGATGCTGTCGATATCGGCAGCGAGTGTACCTGAGATCGTGAGTTACAAAAAAAAAGAATAAATGGAAGACTTGAAATGTGTTTACCTTGAGAGATGAGGTACAGAACGGCGTCCACTTGAGATCCACCGTTGCCCGCGAGCATGTTCTGAAAATCACTATTGGTACCATCAAGAGCGGACGTGGCGCGGAAAAGCTGTTGATTTATATAGTGAATAATAGAATCAGTCTGTCCAGCACGACTCATGTGGCTTGCAGAGGTATCGACAAAGCATAAATTTCGCTCGAGAACAATCTCGCCCATACTTTTTCGCCTCCGCAGTACACGGGAGTCCTCCAGATCAGACCACCAGGTAGGATAGGGCTTGGAGCTAGCATAAATTTCCGAAACGGCCGCTGGCCTGTTGTGAGGCTGAGCTGATGGTAAGGAAGTACGAGAGGATCGTCGCGGATGAGTGAGAGACAGAGACTGAATCGGTTCATCGAATGGATCAACGTGGACAATATCCTCGCAAGCCTGCACGATGGACTTGATAAGGGATGTTTTCCCGGAACCTGAGATTCATTCCGTTAGTCAGAACGCCCGCCTAGCACTAGGGGTAGGTCATATTTCCTGATCACTGTATATACTTACCAGAAGCACCAGCAAATAGTACCTTCAAGCGGCCTAGAGCCATGCCCCGATCTGTGAAAGGTCTTCGAGTGGGCATCCTGATACTCGGCATAATTAGTTGAGAGCTGTCGGAGTTTAGGTTGAGCGTTGGACGGGGGTCGTTGTCTTCCTCGCCCGAAGCAACTGCCTGACTACTCAAGTCATCTGCGATGGAGATATCGTCGAAGTGTCTCATGGACTGGTTGGTGACCGATTTGGGGCTACTGGGGAGAGATGAAGGGTCTTCCGGATTGGCGGCGAAATGTAGGGGAGTCGAAGGCAGGGGGGATGTCATATTGGAAGCGGGAAGGCTGGAATAGATAGGGGTAAGAGGTTTGAGAGTTGACTTTCTCCGTGACTCAGGACCATCATCATCGCTATCCTCACCCGACTCATCATTATCTAGAGATGGAGGCCCGAGAGAAGCTGGGATGGCGGTCGGGTTGCTACTGGAGGATGGATCGGACTTGGCGTCCAAGCTTGCGATGGTGTGGATCGTTTCCTCAAGGCTCTGTACGCCATACATGCTATCTCTAGAGGTGTCTAACTCATCATCTGGGGAGAGCTCGTCGGCGTCAGCGTCGGGGCTGTGGTTGTTGGTGCGGGCCAGGAAGAAGCTGGATGGAGCGACAGTGCGGGGATCGATCCACTGCTGTTGCTCAAGAAAGGAGGACTTGCGGGATCTTGGTCCAGCGACCTCCGGAACGGGGGGTCTCATGGTGGACGGATGTCGTCGTGATCAAGCCTCGATAGGGGGGAGGGGGAACATGAGGCATCGAAGAAACATGGAGTTCTGTTTGAGATGTCGATAACAGAGAGAAGCCGATCTTACAAAGTGGTGCAAGCGAGCAGTGATGTTGTCATGTCTGTAATGTTATGTCATGTCACGTTACTCGTCGCGGTCACACTGGAGCCCCTCCAAAGAAAACCCCGCATTCTTACGGTCACGACCAATACACTCCTCCAGATACCATCATCCAAGGATTATTTATTACAAAGCACACTGGTCCAGGGGGGAGATGCGTCGAAGGGAAGTACTTAGGTAGGTAGTCTGCTGGCAGGAATATAGAGTATAGATTATGGTTCATTCTTCGGCTGCGAAAAGACTGGTATCTCTCTAACAGCAGGACCCATATTTTCTATTTAGGAAATAGTCCTCACGATCGTGTCCGATCTCGCAAACCTTCTGAGGTCCTCCCCTGATGATTAACATAAGATTACTCGAGAAATCACCCAACCACTTTGGAGGCGAGGAGTGGAAGTGAGAATAATTCCCAGCGGGTCGGTTCATATTGCCGATGAGAGCTAAAGGCTAGTTTCTGAGAGGATGGATCGCTTGATCGTGTTAATATTGGCGGTTTTGAACAAAAGAAGACCGAGTGGTTGCATCTTGCATACGTCGGCTGGGTCTGGCGCGCATTAGACTCGATTGGGGTCTCGTAGATGGAATTGATGTGCGTCGCCTGATGTCGAGCGTGGTGCTGGGGAGGGCCATTTACGTAATTGGCCGGCCGTAAATCATTCAGCAGGATTTAGCCCTGAGGATTGGTTCTTCACAGGTAGCAGCATTTAATGTGAGCTTGTCAGATTTAAAGCTTCAAAAGCATTATCGGTATTGTTGGATATCTGGTGGGATTCAATCCCAAAGCTTTCCCATTTGTCCAAGATCCACACAGAGACTGCCGGAGGAGTGCTTGCTCTGGAGCCGTCGACGATTCCACCACCCACACCTCGGCTGCCTCCCGACAAGGAGTGATTCCGGAGTTTGATAGAGGAATATCAAATTACCAATTTGATCATTCAAGCATTATTTTGCCCACCGATTTTAGGTACTGCGTAAACAAGTGAGCATTAGTTAAATTGCGGGATGGATGCGGAGTTAATTCCCGTCACCACAGGAGGCCCAGTGGCACCACAAATAAAAAGTCCTAAGCGCACCTGCCGCATTGAAAAACCGCCCTAGAAGCTTCGAAAGCACTAGAGAAGCCAAGCCAGCAGGGAATAATCGTGTCGACAGCTCCAGATTTACATGGACGGGCAATGATAATAGCAGGTCATCGTATTCTTCTTCTTTTCTCCCCAGGTTTGGGTCCCGATTTCTTATCTCCAAAGGAAGCCATGTTTCCTCCTCTTCTTTTTCTCTGGTAGAGATGCCGCAACCTTGACTCTGATTCGCCACTTCATTTTAAACTGATCGGGTGGACCTGCTAATGCACCTTTTTTTTTTCTTTTTATTTTTCCCTGTTCAGGTCCGATGCAGGCCGTCGAACGTCCATGGGTGGAGCGAAACGGTGGATTGCCCATCGCGTCCTCCTATAGGGTAGGAAATCTTCCCAACCTCTCTCTCCAGTGGAACTCCAACTGAGAGAGGAAGTTTTGGGGTTTTCCTTTTTTTTTTGGTGGCCTTTCATCTTCTCCGGTTTATTCCTTACCTTCTCTCGGGGCTAGGCTGATCGTATTTTCCTGGCTGTAAGGTATGGAGTATCTTTGGAGCTTCAAAAGTACGACGGACAGATCCCTGGAGGTCAGACGCTTGTGCTGAGGGGGGCTCATAATTGGTACAATGATTCTTCTCGTTGTTCATCCTGGTCTCATCAGTATTATTCATTATATGATAAATTTTGGATATTCTCTCCACGTAGATCGAAATCAGGGTTGGTTTTGCCCCCACCAATCACACCGCACAGAAAGAGAGCAAAGAGGGGTCTCAGGATTACCGCAGTACCGACCTTAGTGTGCTTGAATTGTTCTTGCGCTATGATTGGCACCTCTTCTGCCTCTAACTGCTGCCGGGCACGGCGGCCGCAGTGGCATCCAAGTCTTCTCTTCTGTCGGGTCTCGTCTTGCGTCGCACATCGCGATCTCAGTCAAGCCTCCTTCTCGTGTTCCATTCCCACTTCTACCCTTCTTCTTCGCTTCTTCCCCACGTACATCATCTCTTTTCTTTTTCTGCCTTGCCTGGATATTAGAACTCCTGGATCCTGATTCTTGAGCCACGTTCCCACCCCCGACAATGTTCACCACCTCTCCCTGAACATTTCCTTAACCCACCCTTCTCTCCGGCCTTATCGCTCTCGCTCTACCGTTTTTCGTTCCTGGTTTGAATTTATGGGGTTGGAGTTACTGTGGGTGGTGCCGGTTCATTCTCGCCATTAACTTTCATCATTCTTGCCCCTCTCTGCACCTCGATTTGATCCTTGTCAGACGGATTCCTAGAGGGACGCACCCAGTACAAGCCGAATCATAGGAGGGAATCTCTCCAGCGAACACCAAAGAAGAAAGGACAAAGGAATAATTACGGAGAAATACAGTGTCCATCATGGAGCAAGATCCTTCGCTGTCCTGGCCGGACATCGCCGCCCACGGCGAAGATGAGTTCACCAACTTTCTCGAGTTTGGCATGCCATTTTCCGATCTAGAGGGGCACGGGCCGAGCGATCATCTTCCTGCTCGCTCTATTTCGCACCAAGTTACAATGTCCACCACGACGGCGCCGACCCAGGAACATCTTGTTTGCATGGATCCCACCAGTGTCACTGCCGATTCTTCGTCGTACACCCGCATCGTGAGCGATTTCTCCGTTGATCTCCCTGGTCACGGGCAGCAAGGGATACCACATGGCTCTTCCTACTCCAGCGCGCCATTGACCCCAGCCTATTTTGCGCAGAAACCTCAAGTATTCCACAGCCACCAACAGCAGCAGCAGCAGCCACCGCAACAATCGCCGGCGCACCCTCTTCCCCACCATGCCCAACCCACCTCCCAGCCTTATATTCCCCAGGGCCAGATGATGATTCCCCCGACTCCCAACAGTATTGAGCTCCAGGGCAGTGCAGCGACTTATCCTCACCGGGTGGATGAAAGTCACGACATGTACGATCGGTATTCTCGCATGAATGATGAACAGGTATGCGATCACACTCGATCACACTGTTCAGGCAATGGCTAACTTTGTTCTTTCAGGCTCTCTACACACCCCTCGTATCCCCCGCAATGACCCCTCTAGAAAACCAATTTCGAGTTCCCGAGTACACTATCCCTGGAGAGTACTTCACCCCTCTCACCTCTCCGGCAATCGAGGCCCAGAATGCAAGCTCCAATGGCTATCAGCTCCACTCCGCTCAGATGTCTGACATGGGTTTTATTCACTCGCCCGTTGACCATGCGATCCCTGCATCCTCCGCTCCGTCTTCCCCGGGACTGGTGCGCAAACACAAGCGACGCCCTTCGACCACTAGCAAACTCCAGAGTCGGTTAAAAAAGCAACAGTCGCCTTCAGTGCGACCCCAGACACGCACGAGGTCCCGCATGACGGATGATGCTTTAACTACTATTTCCCAGGACCAATCGATGTCACGTCCTGTTAATGGGAGTGGACTGCGACATGGAAGCAACGAGAGTTCGGGACAGGATTCAGTTTCTCCAGAACCACTCTCTGAACCCCTAATGCCCCCACCAGCACTCCCACCCTCTCGAAAATCACCCGCAATTACTCCCCAGATGAACCACTCATCCCACAACAATGCTGCACCGGCAACCCCGGCCATGCTGATGCGCATGCAACGATCGCCGCATAGTCGACCCGCAAGCGATTATTCGTTGACCCCAAACCAGTCTGCTGTACCTGAACCGCATGACGATATCATGGAGGACGTTGTTCTTCCCGAAGCCGCAAGTCCTTCAGCGCAACTCTTCCGGTCACAAGGGGCTCGCATCGATACCGTTATCACAACCGCTCCTTCCCTGAATATATCGGCCAATATCACGACTCATCTGGACTCTGTATCGGCTCATGAAGCAAAAACCCCTGCTTCCATAGCTCCCAGCCCGCGCTCCGTCCCGATGCCTTCCCCTAGTGGACCCGTAGGAAAGAAAGCCGATACCCCGAAGATGGGTCCCTTGAACAGGAAGCGACAAAGCCTTAGTTCGTCGCATCCCAGTCCGAGCTTGCGGCCCAAGATCAGTCCCAGTATTAAACCCTTGGTGGGCGGTGATGGTGAGTGCTTATCGATCCTTTCTTTTATTGTGACTAATTAATCATGTCAATATTCTACAGGAATATCAGGGGATGCATCTGCTCTCTATCTGGCCTCCAAGTCTAACTATCAACACATTTTGGACGGCACTCTCCTTCCCGGTGTCTCTTATCCCGAGACCCTCGCCGAGAATCTGAGCTCGAAGCGAACAAACCACAAACTCGCCGAACAGGGACGACGCAACCGTATCAACAACGCGCTTAAGGAAATCGAGGCGCTTATTCCGCCGGCTTTTGTTCATATGAAGAATATCAAGGAATCCGCTGCCTGCAATAGCAAAGCTAACGACAAGGAAAAGGAGAAGGCTGGAAGCCAGCCAATTAGCAAAGCTAGCACCGTGGAAATGGCCATCGACTATATCAAGTCACTCAAGAAGGAACTCGAAGAGACGCAGACTAAGCTAGCGGCCGCAGAGGCTAAATTATCGAATGATGTCGGTACGAAACAAGTCAATGGTGAGGCGAAGCCCACGCATGATGGCCAGATCGCAAAATCCAATATCGAGGAGATGTCCAGTGGTGGGTCGGAGAACGCCGCTGCCATCAAAACATGATGAGCAAAAAAAACCCTTAATGAGATGGCTTTCTTCCTTGCGGCTATGTGACAATGTTTCTTTTTAATGAATCGATATCCAAAGTTTCTAGAGATGGTGAGTAGGATGGACAGGGACTGCTAAGTGTACTATGACACGTTTCTGGGATTTTGTTTTAGACTTTTCACTTCACTGGAACCAGTGGTATTCTGTTTTTGTTTCCCCCCCCTTTTTACCCTCTTCATAACCTCTTTTGTCTCCTCTCGTCTTGTCTTTTCTGTTTCTTATGATTGTTTCCTTCTAAGCTATGGTGCGGCTCTCGTCTTTTATGTTCTGGTGCTTGGCCTGACGGGCGGTTTTCTTTTCTCTTTTGAGGGAGCTTAAATGCCCCTGACTTTTCTAATTCTTTCCATCTACGTGTTTCTATCTATCTCTCGCCTTTGGTCTAATGGTGGTTTGTGATGTGATTTAAATTGACAGTGCACGTGTTGTCAAGCATCTGGACTCCTTTTTATCCTGATGTCAATACATATGATTTATTTTCTTTTGACGAACTGTAGAGTACTATGGTTTTCCTTTACACTGATTAAGCCTTTCGTTTTTTTTTTTTTTATCCCTTTAGGTTTTGTTTTGAATGATCGGAGTCGAATCTTCAAGACTCGTTTCTTAGTTTGTAAAGTCCTTGTAAAGAGAATAGCGGACGGGAATCATTTGAAGCGAAACTTTTAATTTACAATTTTGGAATCATTGCTCATTACCTAGGTAAGTAATGCCGTAAGAATAAAATAGCAGGTAGTGATCAAGGGATAATCAATAATCCCTAAACACAGCAACCATATCATCCAACCGAGCTACCTCGCCTAACAACAGCGCCTCTTTGGCCCTCCACTCCTTCAACCTCTCCAATTCTCCCTCGGAAAGGTACCGCTCCTCGTTCCCCTTCACGTCGCTCCGCTCCGTCTTCTCGAGGAAATCCTTCAGTCGGTTTCTCTCGAATCGTAACCGCTGCAGACAGCGGGCCATCGCTTTGTATGTATCCTCTAGCACGCTGTCCCGCGTGCGGTCCGGGTCGTAGTACCAGAGGAAAATTGTGCGGGAGGGCTGTCGCTGTGCGTCGCGCGGCACCTCCTGGAGATCGACGAAGCCGTCTGTTTTCATGGTGGCGAGGACCTGGCGGAGGTCTTTGAAGGGGAGGAGACTGAGTTCCTGGAGGCGCTTTTCATCGAGTTTGCCCTTTGCGTGGAGGACGCGGATGAGCCGGAGGGCGACGTCGCCATAGCGGGCTTCAACCATGCGTTCGAGTTCGAGGTGGCGCAGTTTGCGGGCCAGGTGCCGAAATTCTACAGTCCAGGTTATAAGGCCTGAGACGGTGCGTTTGGAGGTAAGGTTGAGGGGGGGTTGGGCGAGGAGGCTGAGGTGTTGGTCGACTTCGTAGGCTCGGCTGTGGCCCGAGGAGTGGCCGTTGGGGCCACCGTCGTCATCGTCGTGGCCGTGGCCATTTACGCTTTCGTCAAGGGGTCGTTTTCGGTTGGTGTTGGTAGAGGGGGGTTCCATCGGGCCGATGGCGTTGGCGAGGTCAAGGTAGGGGTTTACGTCTTGGGTCACAGCGCTGAGGGCGATAGGCACAGAGTATTGTTCGCCTTCTTCTCCTTCGCGCGGGATTTCGGTGTTCTCGCGGCATTGCTTAGTTTGGTATTCGATTCGGCGGAGGAGGCACTCGTAGACTTGTGCTGTTTCGGGTGGCGCATCGCGCTCGGCGAGTTCAAGGAAGCGGCGGTTCCGGAGGGCGACGTCGAGCTTTTCGTAGTTTACTCGGACGGTGAGTCCAGACTATTTAGGATGTTAGTTTATAAGTCAGGGAGTATTTAAGAGGGAATAAGTACCTCCATGGGAATCGTATCATTGCCGAACTCGTCGTCCGACCACTCATCTTCCTCTTCTTCGTACCCGTCTTCATCGACCGCAGCGTAATCTACCCGCGTCCTTTTGTTGTGCCCGTCGGAAGTGCCATTGACATGTTTGCGTTTGGCGCCTCGAGGAACACCGTTGACCATCAATCCATGTGTAAGGTCGCCGTCCAATCTCTCCTTCATCATTTCGAGAGTGTTATCGATCAGTATCTCTTCGAGCTTCTTTCCCCTCAAACCCCGGATTGACTCCCTCGACATCAATATTCGTTCAATATCCAGCGCATTATCCTCATAGCTCTGTAGTTGCGCCTCACGGACTCGCAGGATGTATCCATGCGCGGCTAGAATCTTGAGGGTAGGGTGAAGGAGGGCTTGCTGTTCCGCGTTGTGGTCGCCATTGACACCGTTCATCTCATTACCATTCTCATCGTCTACTTCCTCCTGGCCTTCGTGGATTCCATTGGTGTCGGCGGCATCGGATTGTAACTCCGGGATGGTCTCAAGATGGCTGACTTGGGCGTGGCCAAGATACATGATCGTCGACACGAGAGTGGCAGCGTACTTTCCCAGTCGGTCATCTACAAGCTCTATAATCTTTCCGGCTCGCACAAGGCGGTAAGCGGAGTGTATATTCGCTTGGTAGTAGGTGATGCCTTCATCGAGAGCGGTAAAATGGTATACAAGATGGTGTTGGATCATCACAGCAAGACCTGGGCGGAGTCGAGACTCGGGGAGTTGGGTAACAGCCTTCAGGCGCTGCATGGAGAGCCTATCGAATCGCTGTAGAACCGAGAATATCCGCTGTTCGTCAAATGTAAAGCGTCAGCCTTCTTCTACCTGGATATCACTTTCGCAGCGCATATTGTCCGGGATATTGAGTCACGCTGCGGTAGTTTTTGTCGTTCTGCGACGTACCCCGAAAAGCTCGCCAAAGTTATCCTCCACCAGGAGCGTAGATAGCTCCGCTGAATACTACGATTGCTAAAGTTAGCCACAGCAATGGTAGGCATTGTTCACCCTCAGTTCCCGTACCTGAGAAGCCATTTTCTTTTGGTCCTCTAGAGAATCCCACCGGCTTCAATTCTCTAAGAGGGGAGGCAGTGGTCACCGTAAAAGGTTCATGAGGGGAGGATATGATGCAATTAAAGCAAGAACCCTATCACAAAGATGCCATGATGCTGTAATTCTAGACGTTTATCTGGTTCCTGGTGTCTTTTTTTTTTTTCCTCTTATCGCATGTCCTGGTGGCAGCTCACGTGTGATTGTAGATCAGCTGACCTCACCTGACTCGGAGAGCAGGGAAATGCCGGTTCCGCCCGTACTCGCAATTCTGACCAATCATGGATCGAGTAATCAGCGTCTCCCGGCATCAACTTGAAGCTTTTCAGACATCGTTTCAAACCCGTCCATCGACCGCCAGCAGCACCTGCTCTCCCACCCCCTCCCTCACCACCGTCCCAATTGCTACCAAGCCCTCACCGGCTTCTTACGCTCCTCTCCTCCTACTAATTCTCCGACACATGCGATGATGTTGTCGCAGTCTACTATCAGCCGAAATGCGCCCCGTGCGCTGCAGACTGCCAGCCGTCGGGCTATGGCATCTGCCGCTTCTCCTGGCCTTCAGTTCGACGTCTCTGAGGCTGCTGGTGTGAAGGTTGCCAACAGGGAGCCCGCCGGTCCCACCGGCACCCTCGCTCTGGTTGCTAAGGCCGGTACTCGCTATCAGCCCTTCCCTGGCTTCTCCGACGCCCTCGAACAGTTTGCCTTCAAGGTAGGCCTTTATATCCCTCAATTGCACCCCCGAGTACCCCCAAAACGAGATAATGAACAATCCTTAATGGAATTTTGACTTTTCTTTCGCCAATTGGTAGACTACACTCAAGCGCTCGGCACTGCGGATCACTCGGGAGACTGAGCTGCTCGGCGGTGAATTTTCCTCCACACATTCGCGTGAAAACATCGTCCTTCAGACCAAATTCCTCTCGAACGATCTCCCTTACTTTGCGGAATTGCTGGCCGAGGTTGCTTCTCAGACAAAGTTTGCCGGTAAGCCTCCTCCGCCATCCGAGGCCAGAGAAAAAAAAAAAAAGTTAAACAAAGATTTTGCTAATGGTTATCATATATCAGCCCACGAGTTGGATGAGGTAGTCCTCAAGCTCCTGAAGCTCCGACAGCAGGCCCTGGCTGCCAACCCTGAGGCTGTGGCTGTTGATGCTGCTCACGGCATTGCCTTCCACCGTGGCCTCGGTGAGAGCGCCATCTACTCCGACAAGTACGTTTCCGCCGAGGCCCTCGCCGAGTTCGCCCAGCAGGCCTACTCCAAGTCCAACGTCGCCCTCGTCGGCAGTGGTATCAGCTCCGCTGAGCTCTCCAAGTGGGCTGGCAACTTCTTCAAGGGTCTCCCCAGCGGTGGCGCCAGCCAGAGCCCCGCCTCCAAGTACTACGGTGGTGAGCAGCGTATCTCCTCCAAGGCCGGCAACGCCGTCGTGATTGCCTTCCCTGGCTCCGGTGCTTTTGGTTCCGCTGCCTACAAGCCCGAGGCCTCCGTCCTTGCTGCCCTGCTTGGGGGCCAGTCAACCATCAAGTGGACCCCTGGATTCTCCCTCCTCTCCCAGGCCACCCAGGGCTTCTCTCAGGTCCACGCCGCTACCCAGAACTTCGCCTACTCCGACGCCGGTCTTCTCACTGTAACCCTCTCCGGCAAGGCCGACCAGGTCGCCTCCGCCAGCAAGGCCGCCGTGGACATCCTCAAGAGGGCTGCTGCCGGTGAGATTGCCGCCGAGGAAATCAAGAAGGCTGCTGCTCTGGCCAAGTTCCGTGCTCTCGAGTCTGCTCAGAGCCTGAGCACTGGTCTTGAGGCTACCGGCTCTGCTCTTATCAACGGTGCCAAACCTTACAACGTTGGCGAGATTGCTCAGAGCATTGATGGTGTTACTGAGGCACAGGTCAAGGAGGTACGTTTCCCCCCTTTAAGTAGCCCATAAGAGGAATATCCATCTAACTAATTTCCTTTTTTTTAACCAAAATATAGACCGCCAAGTCCCTCCTCGCCAGCAAGGCCTCCGTCGCCGCCGTCGGAGACCTCTTCCAGCTCCCCTACGCCGAAGACTTGGGCCTGACTGTTTAAGTTCTTTAACGACAGAAAACACTTATGCCCATATCGTCTTTTTTTTTTCTCAATCCTCCCACAACCCCTCAATCCACCAAAACTAAATGTATACAATTACATGCTATGCTAGACTGGCTTGAATAAGGAAGAAAAAGCGTTGTGCCATACCACCACACCCTCACATTTTTTTCTTTTTTTTTTGGTCCCATCTTTGTCTAGAACAATCTCCGCAGATATTTCTTCTTTTTTTTTCCCAGGCCGCTATTCACTTTGTATGTGTGTGTTGTTATGTATGTAAGGTGGATGTAGTTGTGTGAACTGTAATACAAACTTTGTACCTTTATTCTTTTTTACTGCTTTGTAGGTGTAGCCTTTCCATAATTAGTTGGATTAGAGTATAGTATACCGACTAAGGAAGACCCATTCGAACTTCAAATGACACTCCATTAGACAAACTCTTGTAATTAGCCAGTTCATTGCTCCATTATTGTCTGCACAAATCTAAAGCAATTCTGAGGGCATTTACGAGGTGTGGATGTTACCTTTATTCCGAGACGTTACAATAGCTAGTGGCGCATATTGGAAGTTTAAATGAATGATTGTTTTGACATGATAAATTTTTTCTATTCCGGGAGTAAAGGAAAATAAAGTAATAGGGACTAGACTAAATCTACAAAACTCGTGACTCTATAACTCTGCCGCCATACGACGAACAGCGGTATCCTGACCATCCAACTCGCCCGAGTGAGCCCATGCATAGTAGAAGGGTATCTCAAACCTTCTCTAGTGCTTCGCGGTGACTTGATCGCCTGTCAGTTTTTCGACTGCTTCCTTGGCCCTATATTCGGTGCAACGGAGACCCACAGGTTAGCCTAATCTCGCACCTCGGTAATCACATGAAGGTCCGGGGGAGGAGACGCCCGGGGCAAGGCTGACTCCCGGGGAAAGCAGAAAATAAACACTTACATGTCACCAAGAGCCACCATGCAGACCGTCTGCCAGATTCCAAGACCAATGCGGGGGGCGACGCCACGGTAGAGACCTTTAATCCCGTTGGTATCGTAGATGTACTTGAAGGTCTTTCCGACAGTCAGGTTCTTAGGGCGGTTAGGGTCCTCGGTTTTGCTTTGCATCTCAACACGAATGACCTCGATAGGCTGGTTCCAGGCTGAGAGACCACCTCCCAGACCGGAAGCAATAACCTTCTCAATGGCGCCGAGCTTCTCCTTCTCATCCTTGCCTGTCACGTTGCGGATCGCCTGTTCGGCCAAGCGAGAGAGACCAAATCGGGAGCCCCAGTTGGTGGTCTGGCGAATCGCAACGGCGTTAACACCACGGTTGATACCGCGGATACCTTCCTTGTGGTAGATGTCCATGAAGGTCGCGAAGGTACTCGAGGGCTTGACACCCTGCGCGGCCATCTTATGCTTGGTGATCTCGACCGTCTTCATACAAGTACAGAAGCCCATAGTCGCGTACGCCTGGGCAACACCACCGGCCATACCTCCGGAAATACCAGCGAGGAAGTCGGGGGCGCCCAGCACCTTGGCCTGGAATTCCGCTTCGGATGCGACGAAGAGGAGCACAGCGCCTTTGGTGGAGGCCTCAATCCAGGCCCACGGAATGAGACCTTGATAATCTGTAGAATCGTTGCGTGTTAGTGCTGGTCGTACCCCACACCTCGGAATACAGGGGGTCACTTACAACCGAGGATCCCGCCACGACCCCATATCCGACCCATAGCGCCAGCGAAGCTATCGCCCCGATTCGCAGCCATGGTTGTCTTGATCACCTCCAGCGGCTGTAGAAAGGGTCAGTAATGTGGATTTCGTCCAATACGACGAATTAAAACCGTACCTGTCCCAAGGTGGTAACCCTTCGTATCACGTTAGCATTAGATACTTTTCCCCCAGAATTCATCTGCAAACAAAGACTTACTCGAACATGTTCAGCCCTGCGCCCACTACAGTCGTAACACCATCAGAACCAAACTCATTATAGATCCTCACAGACTAGTGATACATACGCAGCAGATTGCTAAACTTGACAGGCTTCTTCTCGAGCTTGTGGCCGGCAGCGGCCGTCTCAGCGGTAGCGGTAGACATTCTCTAAGCCTTGGGGAGCTCTGAAAGGGGCCCTGACCAAGGGATGATAGGGGCTTCGTCGCCTAAGGGATCACGAGGAAAGAGGGGGAGGAAGAATTGGAGACGACCCGAAAGGTGTTTAGTCAAATGCTGTATTTGCGGTGGAAGGGAGACTTGGGAGAGAGTTCCGAGGGGAGAGCTCGAGCGGTCGGGGTGAAACAGAAACGTGGTAGGTGTCAGGGGTAGTTGGGGGAGAGAGGAAAAAAAGAAAGTTTTTGGGAGAAGGAAGAGACAGGAAATATAAAGAGCCTAGAAAAGTCAACAGGTGGGACAGCTTACTACTCGTACGCTGGGGAAGGAAGATACGCAGGACTAGGAGTCACTAATGCTTAGTAGGGACGGTAACTACACTGTAACTCTAGTCACTCCCCATCTTCGATGTTCGGGCGGAGGGCCTCAGGCGCCAGGTCTCCCCTCAAACACCTTAGTCAGAAGCAAGTACCTAGTTAGCCTGCTCCGGCAGTACTCCAGAGTCCGGACGGAGCAATCCTCTCCAGAGAAGGAAACAAAGCCCGCTAGACCCGATCCAGCGACCTGGCGGCCTGTCGTGCACTAGTCCGCTTTTAGCCCGAGGCCTTCAGTTGAGCCACGGAGGAAGTCGGGCGTCCCAACAATTTCTGACGATGCATTCCTTTTTCAAGAAACCGTTGAGGCTCAGGTCACGCTGTTTGTTTGACTGTTTTGGTCTGGACTCTGAGTAATGATTGCGGTCGGTCAGAAAGAGACAAAAGCAAAACCCAAAAAGGGAAAAAAAAAAAATAAAAAAAAAAAAAAAAACCTAAATTTGAAAAAAAGAGAACCAGAATGAGCAGTCGATATTGACAATCTGACACGGAATAATTACTATTACGACTGACGCCATGTGAAATCATGCTTTTTCCGGCAAAATCTACTGCAATAATTCGGTCTCCGAGGACGACCCGATCCCCTGTCGCGGAGTCTTTTACTTCTCAATTCGGAACCGAGGTATCAGAACACGGCGGGATTTACTCCGTACAGACTCCAGAGCACTCAAAGCAACTTGTTCGGAACTATGCGGCCTTTCCTCAAGTCGCTCCATATGCTCCTCCTCCATATACTACTAAATTCCACGGTAAATAGCTAACATACCCCATTACAAAGGACATGTCGGGAGGTTGTGGTTGGACATGGAATTGAAGTGTTGTTACAAGGCCTGCTCGAACAAGTCCTATCATACATTAATCGAACTAACCCCAACACTTGATGTGTCCCAGTCTAATAAAATGTTAAAAAAATGAAAAATAATACAAGGGCTGTGTGTTAGATCGTTAAAGATGTTTGTTTATCTCCCACCAAATTTTCAAATTCTCCAAGACATTTACAGCTGAGCGCCGACAATCTTGGCGTAAGCCTCAGTGCTGAAACTCTTTGGGCGCTCAATGGGGGCACCGAGAGCACGGTCGATGATCAACTGGGGCAGAACACCCAGAGCACGGGAAACACCGAAGAGGACGGTGTAGTAGTTAGCCTCGTTCAGGCCATAGTACTGGAGGAGGACACCAGAGTGCTAGGTGTACGTCAGCAAAGCAATTCATGAAGGGGAAAACAGGGGAAGGCTTACAGCATCAACGTTAGGGAAGGGGTTCTTGGTCTTGCCGTGTTCGGTTAGAACGCCAGGCGCGATCTTGTAGACCTGGCTGACAAGCTTGAACATGGGGTCATCAGGCAGCTTGCGGAGAGCAAATTCACGCTGAGAAGTGTAGCGAGGATCGGTCTTGCGGAGGACGGCGTGGCCGTAGCCAGGAACAACACGGCCAGCGTTAAGGGTAGACCACAGGTAGTCCTTGATGGACTGGTCGCTAAGGTCGCTGCCAATGACCTTCTTCATCTCAGTGAGCCAGTTGAGCACTTCCTGGTTGGCCCTATTGAATCGACATATTAGCCTTACCCACTTATTTACTATGAGAAGGGAGAGGATGGGAATGAGAATCGTACAATCCGTGGAGGGGACCGGCCAATCCGTTCAGACCAGCGGCCAGAGAGAGCATAGGAGAGCTCAGAGCGCTACCGACAAGGTGGGTAGTGTGGGCAGAGACGTTGCCACCCTCGTGATCGGAGTGGATGGTGAGGTACAGACGCATCAGCTCAACGAAGTCCTTGTTATCGGCGTAACCGAGCTGGTTGGACAAGTTGTAAGAGTAATCCTTGTCCTTCTGAATGGGAGCAACCTTGCCATCCTTGAAGACGTTGCGGTAGATCTTGGCGGCAATTGTGGGGAGCTTAGCAATGAGGTCCATGGAGTCCTCGAAGGTGTAGTGCCAGTACTCCTTCTTGTTGACACCCTTGGCGTAGGCCTTAGCGAAGGCAGACTCGTGCTCAAGAGCAGTAACGGCCAGGGAGAACTGAGCCATGGGGTGGAGGGTGCTGGGGCAGCGGTCAATGAGCTCCTCGACGAACTTGGGGAGATCGGAACGAGCAGCCCAGTCGGCAGACAGGTCGCGGACCTGTTGCTCAGTGGGGACCTCACCGGTCAAGAGCAGCCAGAAGAGACCTGTTTTATTAGCCGCGTTACTCAATAGCAAAAATGTATAGGGATGGGTAGGGTGTACCTTCGGGGAGGGGCTCTTCACCACCGGGAGCCTTGGGAAGGAGCTTCTGGCACTCAGGAATCTAGATGATTGTAAGTTATCAGGGCAACACATCGCAAAATAATTGATTTAAACTTACGGTAAGGCCACGGAAACGGATACCTTCCTCAGAGTCGAGAACGGAACCCTCCCACACGAGACACTTAATTCCACGGGCACCACCGTAGGCCTGGTCAAGGGTGACCTCGCCGATGACCTTGTTACCATGCTCCCTGCAAAGAACCATCCATGTTGTGAGCAATTGTTTCCACGTGAGCCATCAAGATCAGGGAAGTGCGTACTTGCGGAGCTTCTTAACCTTCTCGACCTCAGCGGGGAGCTTGTCGGCGAATGTTTCCTTCAGGGACTGGATATTGTGAAAACGATACAATTAGCTCAAGTGCCCCGATTGATAGAATTCGCAGCGACAAAACATACCTTAGACTTGCTGGAGTAGCAGCGCAGACCATTGAAGGCAGCGGACTGAATAGCAGGCTTGCCAGCAAGGGCGCTGGAGCGCAGAGCAGAAGTTGTGAGTCTCAGTGTAGAAGCCATGTCGAATCAAACAACTTGGAAAAGGGGGTTGAATGTTTGATGAAAGGTGAGGCGAGAAGGGGGAATATCACGACAAACAGTGGAGGAAAGAAGGAGAAAGAGATAGGATGAGGGAGCTCCCGAGTCTTTTTTTGGCCCTTTTTTTTTTCCATTTGGCCGTAACAAGTATTACAGCCGGTACACGGATGGTACGGTAAAACTTGGAAATCACGCATAAGGATGGCGGGAGGGGTTACGGTACGGTAAGGCCTAACCCCTGCTAAGAGGAGTACACGGCCGGTCTCCCGAATGCGTAGTCAAGAATCGGCGAGCTTCATATCAACCATGACAACTGTTTGGGGCTTCCCACCCGCCAGATTTCGTGCTACGGAGCGGAGTTACGGAGTAATTACTCAAGGAGTGACTGTCCGACACTCTCCGAGTAAAATAACAAAATGATAATGATAATGATAATAATAATGATAATAATAGAATCGGCTCCCGCAATACAGACAACTGGACCTTTAACTCTCTCTACATGGAGAGTTTGCACACAGGTGGCTCTTCTATAAAACTTTGGCTTCATGTGTTGGCTGGCGATTTCGGTACCTTCCCGTCCGTCAACGGAGGGTTCATTTCCATGGTTAGTGACGTCGGCAATCGTAAGTTCTTGGCCGCGAAGGCTGGCGGGACAGCTTCATAACAATGCTAAGAGCCACTGAGAGAATAAGTATGATTGAGAATTGAACGGCAGGAAAAGCATTGACATGGTATTCCTGTCAGGTGCTTGCCTGTCAGGTACTTGAATCCTTTTCAAAGATCAGGTCGTGATGATGTTGCGATGGCCCTGATAAACTATTACTCCGTCCTGATATTCCTCTTTTTCTTGTTGGGGCACTACAGTCGTCATATTCAGCCCATTTGTCTCACCGGCCTCGGTTGGTGATCACGTGACTGTTGCCTCAGGCCTCAATAGGACGCCAATGCAGTAGGAATCCATCTTTCCCTTTTAGGATTAGTACCAAAATTTCTTCTTTTTTTTTGTCTCACTTCTCACATGACCTGGCTGTGAAGAAGTTTCCTTTCTTCGCATTTCTCCCTTTCGTTTCCTTCAACTTCCTATCTTCTCCTCCATCTCTCTTTCCCTTCATCTAACTCTCATCAGTGTAATTTCATCATTTCCTCTCCTTTTTCTCGCCGGATTTGCATTTTCACCTTAGGTCATATCCTGTACACGTACTTTTGACGACTTTCAAAGGTCCTAGACACCATCGCTTGGCTGTGTTCCAGCTGTAGGCGGAAGGCCCCTGGCCGTAGTGACACGACCAGAAGTCAAGCTTAGGAATTTATCCTCAACACCTAGGTTGAGATTCTGTGATACGGAGCGTTCCCTGGTCTATACCTTCTAAGCATTACAATTTCCCTACTATTGTACTGGATATCCAGTAGAAGCGACTCGTTTGGCGCGTGGCACTTTTCATCGCCTGCCAAACTCGTCTGGAGCGATAGATTTTTCCAATCGTCAAACACGTTCCTGGGTATCAGCCGTACTGCATTTGGGTTCTTTCATAACACACACTTGACATCATGTCGTCCGCAGTAGCAGAACTGGATAATTATCTCCAGTCTATGCTGGCGCTTAAAGCACCTGGTGTCTCAGGCTCTAAAATCAACAGTATCACATCGCTTTGTACCGCCAACGTTCAGGTATTTCCTTTCTCGCGCGACTATTTTGAGTCAATAGAGGATCATGAGCTAATCTGTATTTTTTTTCCCGCGCACAGAACGAATCCGTCCTGATCCAAAAAATCTACACACACTTCAAGAAGGCTCCAGGAACACACAAGTTGGGCGTACTCTATGTCGTAGACTCTGTAACTCGACAATGGGTAGATGCAGCGCGCAAGGCAGGGCAACCTTCTGGTAGTGCCGCTCCTGATGGGACCTTCGCCGCCGGTGTTAACAGAGTGACCGAGTTGTTGCCCGTCTTGATGACGGATATCATAAACAATGCTCCCGAAGATCAAAAGGTACGCTCTACTAGACGCTTTATGCGAATTACCCCATTACCACACGGTTAGCGGGCATACATAAGGCCGATAAAAAGCGATGGTATCTATCTCGCGCAACGCCGTTATAAGATTACATTCTCGTATCCCCGGCTATATACCCCCCCCCCCCCCATATCCTGCATAGAAACCGCTTTTCTAGGATATTTCTTCCGTCTCTGTGACGAATAGTCCAACTTACGTATTCGATTCATCTTCATAGGAAAAAATCAAGAAGCTAGTCGACATCTGGGAACGTGGCTACACTTTCCCTGCACCCATGCTCGCCTCTTTTAAGGAAAAGCTAAATGCACCTTCATCACACAGTAAGCAGCCTCTCCCCTCCTCTTCATCCGCGCGACAAGCCGTCACCTGTATCTCGGCACTTTTAACGGCCTAAGGAGCTGCAACCCTTCAATTCTTACAATCGGATCAAGTATTCTGATAAGGTATACACTTAGATATCGAGTCGACCACTCCCGAGGGCTCCCCAGCACCCAACTACATCCCACTTGGAGGCCCGCAGCAACAGCTATCAGCAAATGGTACTTCTTCAGCAACTGCAGCTCAGGCGGCACCAGATACATCGAGTATTTTGAAAGCGTTGGCCGATATGGCGAAGCAGAACACAGCAGCGCCTGTTGTGCCTGCTTTGGCAGCCCAAACTAACCCTCTTAGTGCATTAAGCCAGCAGAGCACAGTTCCGCAGCCCGTGTCATCTTCCGTAGACCAGGCTTCACAGGCCCAAAATGGGCAGGCTGGCGTAAATCCATACGGAGCTATGGCAGCGCCGTTCGCGGCTTTGAGTAATGTGGCTCATAATTCAGCCTTACTTCAACCCCAGAGTCAAAGTCATACTCCAAACCCATTAGCTGCGGCACAAAACCCACTTGCTGCGCTTTTGCCACAGGCGACCACAGCCCCTACACAGCCGCCTTCCAGTATAGGACCCGATGCTTTGCAGCAGCAACTCCAGCTCCTCCAGCTCCTGGCTGCCCAGGGCATCCCACAAGACCAGTGGGCTACGGCACTCCAAATCCTTAGCCTTTCCAATGCCTCCGGTATGCCGAATATTAATCCTGCCCAGGCCGCCGGATTTAATCTCCCTGGCCAGAATGCCAACGCCTGGGGTGGCCAACCAGACTCTCAGTCACGTGATTTCGACCGTGAGCGAGAGCGTGACTATATGCGCTCTCCCCCCGGTCAGTATCGCCGTCGATCTAGGTCCCCTGGCTGGGATAGACGCCGCGAGGTGTCCCCCCCTCGCCGTCGCGATAGCCCTGTGTATGGAGAGTATCATGGCGATTCCCCCGGTCGCAGGGCGGCCGGGCCCCGTGGTGGTCGAGGAAATGAGTATCGCCAGCGCAGTCCCCCCGGGCGTAGACGCCGCTCTCCCTCTCCCCGCAAAGACCCAGCTCTTCCCCCACCAGGCCCTAAATTCATCGAATGGGATTATTCCATTGGACAAGGCAACATCAAAGGTTCGCATGAGCAATCCCCTTCCATATCCAATTGCACACCCCGCTAACTGTCCCGCTTGCAGTGCTGAGCAGAACTCTTTTCGTCGGCGGTGTTACGTAAGTCCAGCCTGTCTCTCTTCCTCCAGCCTTAGTATTCGATTCTAACAATCTCATAGATCATCCGATGCCCATTTGCGTTCTCTCTTTGCAAAGTTTGGCATTGTGCAAACTTGTATCGTCAACATCGACAAGCGCCATGCTTTTATCAAGATGATCAGTCGTCAAGATGCCGTCAGCGCTCGGGATGGAATGGAGTCGTACAAATCCGGAGACATGCAGCTCAGGGTACGTGTTTGTGCTCCCCTATTACAACTCTCTGGTAACAGCTAACGATTTCTAGACCCGATGGGGTGTCGGTTTCGGGCCACGTGACTGCAGCGATTATCAGACAGGGATCAGTGTGATTCCGGTCGAGAGGTTAACAGAGGCCGATCGCAAATGGATGCTTACAGCAGAGTATGGTGGTACTGGAGGAAGGCCGATTGAAAGCGGCATGGTTGTCGAGGAGCCAGATATCGAGATTGGTGCTGGTGTCTCTTCGAAAGGTTAGTCAACCTCTTCGAACATTCAGCTTTTTCATCATTATACTAACCGAGTTACTTTTTTCAAATAGCCATTAGCAGGAGAATTGCAACTGATACTGGAGGCAAACGTGGCCCAGTCTCCTCACGCACGCAGCAAGATCGTCCCCGTCGCCCTGAGCGGGACGGAGCCCCCATGGGAATGGGCCCTGGTAGCCAGGCTGATCGAGACGTTTCCAACGCCAATGTTGGTGTACCACCAGCAGTCCCCGGATTCGGCTTTCAGTTTCCGGGTATGCCCATGTTCCCCCCAGGCTTCATGATGGGAGGCGCTCAGGCTGGGCCATCTGGCGCTACACAGCCACCGCCTCCAGGCCAGGGCAACTAAATGCCCCAGTTTTTCCACAAGCACCCAAAAAATGACAGATACGATGAATTGACTCTATTGTGTAGGTCGTGAATTATCGTTGTCATCTTCATTTCATTCAGCTTTTGTCTTGATACCAACATTTTCCCCCTCTTACCCTTCTTCACTGGCATTTCCTTGCAAATCCTTTCTGGGAACTGAATACGGCGTTTGAATTTTTGAATTCTCTCTATTTCCATATCCAATTATTATTATCTGGGCGAAGGATCAAATCAAAGCTGTTTTAGGCGAGCCAGGCAGGGCCCCTAGATACTACCAGGTATTACTCCTCGTAGTAGGTGCTCTTCCTATACCAGCCAACGACCTATCGCATCCCTTTTCCCATTTTTCTGTCTTCCTCAACTCCAAAAGGACACGATTATAACTGGCACAAATTCAGAGGACTCGTATTTCAGCCTCAGGGGCTGCGGCTGAAAAGGAAAACGGCTCAACCTTTTACTTCATTTCATTTTATTTTTCTGCCCCTGTACTCTCTATCTACTCCTTATTATTCTCATTCGTCCGCTGGAGGGGGTTTCCGGTGGCTTTTGACTTTGAACCTTTTCCGTTTTATTTTCACACTTTTCCTGTTTGTTTTATTTCCTAAAAGTCAGGGCCCTTACGTTCAAGGTCTTCAGGTGTGCGTGCTTTTTTTTTACAAGCCCTGGTTGTTACTTCTTCTCTACCTGTGCATACTACATTCAATCTTTTTCGATCTTACTTTAATTTCCAATTGTAGAATTCCCTGGGGAAAAGTCATAGGAGTTTGTTGGATAGACATTAGGTCTACACATTTACAAAGACATACCTGTATTAGGTGTATATATTGTATAAATAATTATCGTAATATTCGTCTCGACTATAGGGTAACTCAAGAAATCAATCTAGAGATTCCGCTTTTCATTATTTATTGGGTATCCGCAGCAGAGCTAAGAGTCTTGAAGGACTGCTCGAAATCAGCAATGATATCATCAATATGCTCCGTACCAACGGAGATTCGAATGGCGTCTTCAGTAACACCCGAGTCAAGACGTTCTTGCTCAGTCAGCTGTTCGTGGGTTGTGGACCAGGGATGGATGGCTAGGGTCTTGGAGTCTCCGACACTGGAGCGATTTAGTTAGGTCTGTCTATCCTTGTTCCCGCCCCCTAAACCGGGACGGGACATAAATAAGAATAAGGGAAGAGCTTACTTGGCGAGGTTGGAAATCAGCTTGAAATTATCGACGACCTTACTACCCTCGTCGGCACCTCCTTGAACACCGAAGGAAAGGACACCACCGAAGCCACGCTTCAGGTAGCGCTTGGCGGTTTCGTGGCTAGGGTGTTCCTCCAGACCAGGGTAAGAGACCCAGCTCACATTCTCGTTATCCTTGAGCCACTTGGCGAGGGCGAGGGCGTTGCTGGCGTGGCGCTCGGCACGAAGACTCAGGGTTTCGATACCGAGAAGGAGCTGTTGAGCGGCGAACGGGTTCAGAGCAGGGCCAAGATCACGGAGGATCTCGACGCGCACACGGATGGCAAAGGAAATAGGCCCGAACGTTTCCCAGAACTTGAGGCCGTGGTAACCCTCCGAAGGCTCGGTGAATTGGGGGAAACGGGCAGCGTTCTTCCCCCAGTCGAATTTTCCGCTGTCAATGACAACGCCACCGATAGTTGTGCCATGCCCGCCGATCCATTTAGTGGCGCTGTGCACGACAATGTCGGCTCCGTGGTCAATGGGTCGGGCGAAGTAACCGCCAGCACCGAAGGTGTTGTCAACCTAAAAATCTTAGAATAAGCCACCCTTCTCCGGGGTTACATGCCGGGACTTACCACCAGGGGAACACCCCTTTCGTGGGCGAGCTTGGCAATCGCCTCGAAATCAGGCACATTATATCGAGGGTTGCCAATGGTCTCAACGTAGACGGCCTTGGTACGGTCATCGATAGCCGCCGCAATATCTTCCGGCTTATCGCCCTGGACGAACTTGGTGGTGATTCCCAGGCGCGGGAAGAGAACCTTGAACTGGTTATAAGTACCACCGTACAGGTTGCTAGTCGATACAATGTTGTCACCTGCATGGGCAAGAGCTGAAATGGCCATGAACTGAGCGGCTTGGCCTGAAGCGGCAGCAACAGCGGCCACACCACCTTCGAGGGCAGCAATACGCTTCTCGAAGACATCGACTGTGGGCTGAACAGGGTGGTTATCAGTTAGCACACCTCCACCGTATATACTGAGACAAAACATGAAGGGTAGCCCACATTCATGATTCGGCTGTAGATATTACCGAACTCTTTGAGGCCAAACAGCCTCGCGCCGTGTGCCGAGTCATCGAAGGTGTAGGACTGGGAAAGAGACCCAAGTTAGACTTCCGAGGATATTGTATTAGAATGAAGGCCATACTGTAGTGGCATAGATAGGCACAGCACGAGCGTTGGTAGCTGGATCCGGTTCCTGACTGGAAGAGTATGTTAGCAACTGCTGCTGTTGCTACTGGGGTGAGATTGTACCCCAAGTGTATACATAAAGTGGGGCAAACTTACCCAGCATGAAGCTGGAGAGTCTCGAAACGTTGCGGTAGATCAGACATGGTGTTTTTTGAGGAATGTTGTATCACGATATGCCAATTGTATCCTATCTGATACTTTATTCACTCCCTTTTTCTTTCTACGAGAAATGGACAGCAAATTGCCCAGCAAGGAGGGAGGGGTAATATATGCAGGGATCCCACAACAAAACTTGGGATCTCCCTGAATGGCGTGATCGAACATGCCACCAATACAGTTGAGAGAAAGTAAAAAGCAATGACAATAACTAATAGTAATATAAAAAAGCGCAAGAAAGTCTAATCATAACACAATCATGATCTAGTGGGCAGGAATTGAGGAACTCATAGTTATGAGGATGAAGTCAATGACTATGCAAAAAGTATAACTCGCTATACAGGAGTTAACGTAATCCACCACCGAACGGCGAATACCACCGAAGTGCGAATTTTTTACCTCCATCATCAACATTGCATCTTTGACGCGTTTTATCCATCAATTTAATGCAAAATACCTTTATCTAAAGAATCACGCATGCAGATGGCCATTTCTGCCTTTAATCAAAAGAAAATTAAATCAAAATTAAAGGCTGCTCAGACCTTTAGTGTCCCAGAATCATCCCTTCACAAGCGGCTTGCTGGAGTCAAACCACGTACAGAAACATGTGCAAATGGCCATAAATTAAAGGCTAATGAAGAGAAAACACTTGTCAAGCAATTATTATATGCAGATAAGCAAGGGGTTTTAATCTAACTAGAATACCTGCGTGGAATAGCCCAAATTCTACTACAAGCACACACCCAGGATCTTACCCAGACTCTAGAAGTTAACTGGACATTAAAGTTTATTAAATAATATTTAATACTTTATACATGATATAATCAAAGAATTATTTATTAGAGAGTAAAATAGAAAGATCTAAGAATTATAAAATCATGATTTTAAACTGTATATAAAGCTATTTAAAAGCATGGTATACATGAAAATAATATCTAGAACTTTAATAAAACTAGCTTTATTATAGAACTCTGTATTTTATCTAAGGTTATTATTATTATTAAGTATAATAAAAGGCCTTGTATAGTTATTTAAGGAAACTATAAATAAATTACTATTATTAAATATATTAGCTTTAGAGAAGTCTCTTTACTATCTATAATTATTTTTAAAAAACTGTAAGTGATGGTCAGGTGACTACCTAGGGGTCGCCGTCGAGTTGCTGGCAGGTCGCCTTTGGATCGCCTGCTCGTCACTTATAAGGTTTATAAGAGCAAGCACTACCACTACAGAGGAGGTTATCAATGACAAAGGATCAGAATAAATTGCTTGAGAACCTTCAAGCAAGTCATGTTTAATTACTTGTTTTATATCTAGTCTATTTACCTACAGGGTGCCTGCTGGTCACCAGCAAGCTGTTAGTAATCTCACTTTCTTGGGCATTCTATCACTGTGAGATAACTTCATGAGAGTTAATAGATTAAATAAGGTGCTAATCTCTAGATACCCTCCAGCATGTTACCTGCAGGTTATTATATTAGGTATTTATAATTAATCTATTAAAGATAAAGAGTTTAGTAATCACATGCTTACTATAACAGCTACCTCCTCTCTTAAAAAAATAATATATCCTCACACTGCCATAAGGTCATAAGTAACTAGTCCTAATTAGATAATATCAAGTTTATATTGTGAGATTTTAATAAAAAATAATAATAATAAAGAGTAACATTTCAAAGAATAGAGAGTAAAGATAAATAATAGTAAAAATAAAATAATAAATTTAAGTAACACATTACTTGCGCTTGCTTAACATTCTATAGAATAAATATTATAAAAATTACTTTATAAAACTTTAGTAATTTTATTATCTGTTTCCCTCCCTCTTGTTACGGAAACCTAAGATATAAGGGTTAGCACCAGTGCTAGGCATCACCACAAGAGCCTCATATCCAATCAGACAAACAAGGCAGAATCCCACACCACGTGACTGCCAAGAAAGATGGTAGTCAAAGGATAGTTAACAAGTAGTCTGATCAGTTAATTAACTACCTAATTACTATTAAACTACTATTCAGTGACTACACACCAGGAATGGGAAGAATATATAAGGACACTTATTACTGTTATATCTAGTTAATCTTTTAGTTTTTTATGTTTAATACTACACTGTTATTTAAATATATCTTTGCTAGTATAACAAACTTGTTTAAACTATATTTTTATCTAAGGGAGACTTGCCTCTAACAGATAGCCTTATCTTTATTAAGAGCTACTTAAGTCCAGGGACTTACAAGAAAGCACTAACCAGAGTTATGTTATGTAAGGTCACCCTGGCTTCCTTACTAACCCTAGGTTCCCCGTGAGCTCTGCAGCTAGTTAAGATTGACTTACCCTAATCCCCTGGGATTAGATTAAAGGTCTTCGTGATAAACCCTAGCACTGACCCTGGTCAGTGCTTCCTTGTGAGTCCCTGGACTCAAGTAGCTCTTGATAAAGGTAAGATTATCTATTAAAGGCAAGTCTTTCTTAGATAAGAATATAATTTAAATGAGTTTGTTGTACTAGCAAAGGTATATTTAGATAATAATATAATATTAAACGCGAAGAACTAAAAGATTAACTAGATATAGCAGTAATAAATGTCCTTATATATCCTTCCTATTCCTGGTGTGTAGTCACTGAATAGTAGTTTAGTAATAGTTAAGTAGTTAATTAACTGATTGAACTACTTGTTAACTATCCTTTAACTACTGTCTTTCTTAGCAATCATGTGGTGTGATATTCTGCCTTGTCTGTTTAATTAGGTATAAGGCTCTTATAATAATGCCTAGTACTAGCACTAATCTTTATACCTTGGATTTCTGTAACACCACTCCCCCTCCTTTAGTTCTTTGTCCCTAAAGAATATAAGTAAGTAATCCCTCACTTTCATGATTCTTTTCCTTGATTTTCTGTAAGTTATGTTACTTTATTATACTAAAATATTATACTAATAATATTCTTGAAAGCATTTTTAAATTTTTAATTAATCTTGTGACTAGTTATTCTTATTAAACTAAATATATTATTTCCAACAGCTTTGTTTCTTTAGTCATGTGTGAATATTATATATTAATTAATTCTGACTGCATGATAGACTAGACTTGAAAATATTTTAAATATGCAGTATATACTTATCATGGTTATTCTTGCTATTATGATTTTTATATAAATAATAAATAAGATTTATTACATCACGCTAATTTGAAATTATTATCTGACATTGTGAAAGCTAAAGATAAGCTTAATTTATTAAAGCCTAAGTTAAATAATTTGCAAGATTATCTTGCCACTCTTTATAAATAGATATTAAATAAACAGAAACAGTATCAGGAAATAATGATTTATTAGCAGTAATTATAGAAATAATAGGAGTTCTTAAAATAAAAAGATTTTAAAATGTCTAAACATAATATGGAATTATTAAAAATTTTTAATAGTAATAATTCTTAAGTTATCATATTTTCAAGCAGTGATCAGGTTCAGTCTTTAGCCGTCACTGCTAATAATCCCGTGGATTTTAATAGAATGGTGGAAGAGATTTAACAGATGTCCTTGTTATTCTGGACCTCTGCTGTCTTAGGCACTGATAGTACAACCATACTAGCTTTGGACAACCTGTGAGGTTCTCCGTGGGTTCCTAAGTATTCTCTAAGGTATCATAACCTTTCCATTTAACAAGGTATTCAGTGCATCCATTAACTTGTCAGTGTTTTAGGATTTTCTCAACTTTATATTCTTTTTCACTTAGTTCTTCAATTTTAACATTTTCAGTGAATTTAGTGTTTTTTAATGCTGGTTCCAGTAATAACATGTGGAATACAGGGTATATTTATTTCATTAATATTAGTAGTTCTAATTAATAGTTCACTGGTTCTATTTACTTGTTAATTATAAATAATCCAAGTTATATATAATCTAATTTTTAGCTTGATTACTTTGTTTTAATATTTTAGCAAAGTAGGAAAACTTTCCCCCTCTTTTTTAGGATAGGTCCCTTTATTCTATGTTTATTATAGTAAATTTTTATCCTGAGGTTTATAAACTCTAAATCTCTTGCTAATTATGTCTAAATGTACTATAGCTTTTTAATATAATGATTAGCTTTATTTAAGATTAGTTCTTTCTATCTAGATTTTTCATACATGTTAGCATAATAATTATAGTTAGCTTTAAAGAGTGAAGTCCCTGTTATTATATATTTAGTGTTATTATATACAAACTGTGCCATGGGCAGCTTTTCTATTTAGTTATCTTGTATATAGTTTATATAATAATATAAATATTACTTAACTGTCTGGTTTGTTCTTTTTATTTATTTATTTAACTATAATTAATATATAATTATCATTTTTAAATTAATACTCATGAGATTAGTAACTAATTTCTAAAATTTTAATGTAAAGAGTTTGTCTCTATCTAAAATAATTAATTTTAGCACTCTGTGGTTTATTATAATATAATTAATAAATAATTCTGTTATTTCAGTTGCTGTAAAGGTTATTTTTATTAATATAAAGTAAATATATTTAATAAGCCTATCAGTTATAATAACAAGCATGTCCCATCTATCTTTTTCTTTAAATAATAATCTAATAAAGTCTACTATAATTCATTCCTATAGCTTTTCTAGCATTTCTAATAATTATAATTTTTCATAAAGTATATGTCTGTTTAGTTTATTTTATAGATATATTTTATAATTATTAATATATTTTTTAACTTTTTTTTTTATATTCTGGAAATAATAGTTCCATGTAATTTTTTCTATAATCTTATTAACTTTAAAATATTCTTCTACTAGTGTATCATTAACGGGTAGCCTGGTAAGGCTGGTGATGCAACAGATGTAACCTTCCAGAAGAGTCTTGAGGTCACTGCTAGATCATTACTCTTTTTTCTGTATCTATAAGAAAAGTTGATGGTAGTCCGTTGTAGAGGATTTGGCAAGAATCAGTCTACTTTCTACTTGAGAATAAGGTCTTCAGTTACTATCCCTTCTATTTTCCTTACCTAGTTGACATAGTTTCTACACCATTTCATACTTCTTTATAAATTCTGATTCTTCTTCTTTAACTACCTAAGGAGATGCCTTCCACATCAATTACTTCATCTACCCCTCCACATGCGGAAGACTCGGGTACTGAAGGGGCACGTGATCTTGACATGAACATCTCAGCTCAAGATATTAGCGAATTGCAAGAGAAAACACGATGATTAGAGACTTATTGCTAACTGCAACAGACTATAGTAAAATTACAAGCTGAAGTCAAACAAAACAAAGACAACTTACTATTAAATACGCATTAAAATGAGAACGCCTCGCCCCCTAATTAAAAATTAGAAATCAAGTTTAAAAATATCCCAATATTTACTCTTGACTTTACTCTATAATAATAACAAGAATGGTTACGCAACCTTCAAAGCCTATTTCTAGGAGCTACTAAAAAATATGGGAATGACACCTGGAAAATCCTAGCTGCCATCAGCTATATAAACCCTGCCAGTCAGCAGAGATAGTACTAATATATGGAAGAAAAGCCAACAAATGACCAATAAATTATTCAGGAATCATGGATTCATTTTAAAGAATGGACTATGACCCTAATTCAGAACTCAGCTATCTTACAGCCAGATACCATGAGCTAAATAAAAAGAGCCTGACAAAGAAATGGTCAAGATCCAAGGGAATTTAATGCCTACCTTGATACCCTAGAATGAAATTTTCCCTGACAACCTGAGGATGAAAGAGCCCTATTTTATTTTTTAAAGTTACTTCCTGAACTTAAGCAATACATTCAGGAACACATAATTACCCTCCCAAAGGACCAAGATAGTATGGTTTCAACAGCAACCCACTATTGGGGCTTGCTTAAATCAGGCACTAAATAGAAGCGTGATAATTCCTTTCCAGCCTATTTATACCTAAATAAATACCCTAATAGGGGAAAACTGAAGAATAAAAATAAAAAGGACAGTTAACCTTACTTCAAAGATAAGGAGAATGGGTTAAAACCCTGACAAAATAGAACTGATAATAAGGGAAATACGCTCCAGTGCTATAAATATAACAGTTAATATCACCTTGCTAATTAATACTCTAGAGCAAAAATTCAAAGGACCTAAATACAATCAAAAGAAATGACTAGAAGCGATTTGGAAAATAAATAGGGGTTAAAAAGTATCCTATCACTTTAAATCCCTATTTACAAGTAGGAACTAATTATTGATTTTAAATATCAGTTCTCCTACGAAACGCTATCAAAGTCAAGGCAGATTTAGACACTTGTGCTAAAGTTAACATTGTTAATCTTGATTTCACCCAAAAACACAAGCTGTAATGAGCTCCCCTAACCACACCTATTATTGAGGCAGTTAATCAATTAAAGACACCTACCTATGAAGTATGGAAAGTACCTATAATGTTTCAAGATTCTCGTGGTACTAAAAAGTCCGTGGAATGATATTATATTACTATATCCTGTAAAAGTGGACCAAAAGAAAACCCTATTCTTCTATCAATAACAACACTTCGGGATTTACGCATACACCTTTTAACTTACAACCGGGAATGGTGGTTTAAGCTCTTAAATATTAGCGTGCTTAAACCCCATCAATTTGTTAAAGAATGTAAGAATATTAGCCATGTATTCGCGGTAGTGAAAATGCCTGAAAAAATCTGGCTACCAGATAAAGACAAGAAACCAGAGGAACCAGCAAATCATGAGAGAATACTCAATAAACTGGGGGAGTATAGTGATATATTCTCCACCCAACGTGCAAGGATTATGCCACCTAGAAAATCAACTGATCATGCTATTAATCTACAAGAAGGGAAGACAGCCCCTTTTAGACCTATTTATCCCTTATCCTAGAAGGAACTACAAGTCCTCTGGGAGTATATTAATAAGAACATTAAACTAGGGAGAATCTAACCCTCTAAAAGTCCTGCAGGAGCACCAATCCTCTTTATTCCAAAAAAGGATAGTAGTCTATAATTATGCGTTGATTATCAGGGACTTAACAAAGTTTTAATCAAGAATTGATACCTATTACCCCTCATTTTAGAGATTTTAGACTAACTTTCTGGGGTAAATTATTTCAGCAAAATTAATGTCCAAGATGCCTATTATTAAATCCAAATAAAGGAGGGAGATGAATGGAAAACAGTGTTTTATATTTAATATAGCCACTATAAGTATATAGTTATGCTATTTAGCCTAACTAATGCCCCTGCTATTTTTTAAAATTATATGCATGAAGCATTACATGATATACTGGATTAATTTTACATTGCTTACCTTGATAATATCCTTATCTTTTTAAACACTTTTAAAACTCACATGTCACATATTTGACAAGTCCTTGAATGAATAAGAAAAGCGCAGCTTTATACTAAATTATCTAAATGTTCCTTTTATCAAAAGGAAGTGGAATTTTTGGGTTTTATTATAAACACTGAAAGTGTTTTGATAAATAAACAATAAATTAATGCCATTATTACATGGCCGGAACCAAAAAGTTTCCAAGATATTTAAGTTTTTATCAGGTTCTGTAATTTTTATCAGAGATTTATTGAAAATTTCTCGAGAATAGCACTCCCTTTAACTTTGTTGCTAAAAGGCATGAAGGAAGGAAAGAAATCAGGCAAAGTATAACTAAACCTAAGGGAAAAGTTAGTGTTTTAACATCTTATCACTGCCTTTCAGACAGCTCCCTTATTTTAACACTTTAACTCTAAGAAACCTATCCAAATTGAAACAGATGCTTCCAATAAAATTATGGGAGGTATTATAGCCCAACCTGATAATAAAGGGAAGTATTACCCTGTTATCTTTTGATTAAAAAAATTTTCAGGGGCTAAACTTCACTGGTTAATACCTAATTAGGAGCTTTTTGCTATTATATACTTCTTCAAGCACTAGCAATAATATGTCAAGGGGAGTCATTACACTGTTAAAGTCTTATTAGACCATTCAAACCTACAAGGATTTATAAATTTACCTAGACTAGCAGGTCAACAGGCATGATAATGCATGTTTCTAATTCCTTTTAACTTTGTTATAAAACATTAAAATGAGAAGTCTAATCCTGCTAATGGGTTATCCCAGATCCCAGGCCAAGTCATGAATAAATCACATGACAGTGACTTGTTAGCACTAATAAGGGATTAAATGGTCTCTGTGCATTTCATTGGTAAAATCTAGTTTGAGTTTAATAATATTAAATAGAAATATCCTGGACTCAGTACCCGCATAGCACTGAGTTCCCATGTAAAATCAGGTACAGAATCAGCTAACTGAGCTATCAAGGAAGCAGTGAATCATGATATATTTATTTCTCATTCAGTGGTGTATCAGGCCTGTGCCACTGAAAAGATTTATGCTGCAAAAGTTAGTGAAGATCTGGAAAGTTTAATAAGGTGAATACAAGCTAAAGACCTAGATACATAAAAACATTTTAAGAATATAGAAAAAGGAAAAATAAAATACTGAACAAATGTAAATGAATTGCTTTATTATAAAGAAAAGCTTTATATTCCTGTCTCAAGGTTCTTAAAGGACACACTTTTAAATATCTATTATGATGACTCTTTAGCGGGACATTTTAGCTAAAACAGGATTAAAAAGCTATTGAAACAAAAGTTCTTCTGGGCTGGAATGTAATCTGATATTGCTAAATATGTGAAAAAATGCCCTGTGTGCTAAGATGTGGTAGCAAGAAGACATAAGCCTTATGATAAATTAATATCATTATCATGGCCTAAAAGACTCTTTGAGAAACTATTAATAAACTTTATAACTAAGTTACCCCCTGTCCTATCTAATAGGAATATGGTTGATAGTATACTAGTCATTGTTAATAGACTGACAAAAATGTGCCTATTCTTTACTATTTCAGAGACAATAATCACATCCAAACTGGCAGAACTTTTTTATAATAACATTAAACTAAAATATAGGCCACCTGATAGTATTATAACCAATCAAGGAAGTCTATTCACAAGTAAATTTTGGTCATAATTATGCTTTATTAGTTAAATTAAATAATAACTATTAACAGTGTTTCACCCATAAACTGATGGACAAATGAAGAGATTAAACTAAATACTTGAACAATACTTAAGGTGTTTTATTAATAAAGACCAAAATAACTGGCCGAAGTTACTCTAAACAGCTAAATACACATGTAATAACGTAACAAATGTGTCTACAGGAAACTCTGTGTTTAAATGCTTATATAAATATTTACCTGACTTTCAAATCCAAATTGGGGACAATTCTCTAGAAGGGGAGGTCCTAGCAGTAAAAAATTATTAGAAAAAGCTAAAGAAAATTTAAACATGACTCCAAGAAGAATGGGATAAAGTGGCTTAAAAATAAAAAGACTTTTATAATAAACATCACTAATCTATAACCTTTAAATAACAAGACCTTGTCCTATTGTTCACTAGAAATCTTCAGTTAAAACTACCTGCATGAAAATTAGCTCCCTGATTTATTAGCCTGTTCTAAGTGCTAAATGCTGTTAGATCTTAAGTGTATTAGTTATGTCTTCCAGAATAATATAATTAAATTTATAACATATTTCATGTCTCCTTATTAGAGCCTTATAATCATTAAGGAGCTGGAGAACCACTGCCGATGCCAGAGCTAGAAGATGATGTAGAATGGGAGCTTGAAGAAGTCAAAGATAAATAAACCTTCTGAAAGGAAACCTATTACTTGGTTAAATAAAAAAACTGGCCTTCTGAATATAACTAGTGATTGCATAAAGAAGAACTGGGAAATGCTTAAGAACTAATTGGCCGCTATAAAAAATCAAAAATGCAGAAAAGAAGATCATTTTAGCCATTTACAAAGCTATTTACAGAGATGCCAGAGTGACAAGGAACCTCTATTTACATAACACCTATTTATAAATAAAGGGATAACCAAGTCAGGCCATTATAACTCTGACAGAATTAGAGAGAAGGTGTTCTTAATCTCTGTAATGCATTCAGGGTGTGGTCCCTAATTATTATTATATAGGCAAATCATCTCTGACTTCAAATCCTCCAGGTAAATAATTTTTACAGCTAACCAAGACACAAAGCCCTTGTCTCCTGGTAATAGACACAAGTACTAGGCTAAATAGTAATTGTCCCAGGCAGTGATCACGGTGTTAGTGCCTGGCCTTAGATTTAGGCCCAACTCCCCATAATGAGTTGCAGTAAAACCCTGATATTTAGCAACCTGGGATCAGTAAGAAAAGGCTATTAACTATACAGTGAAAAGGGAAGAATATGTATTTTCTTTACCTGTTCTTTCTTATTATCACACTTCAGCCCATGTTCGCTCATGTGCGCATGGATTGCTGAATTGAAGGCCTGCATGAGGTTATGAACCACTATCAAGAGACTCTTGAAAAGCTTGGGATCCCAAGCAGGAACCTAATTTCCTTGACTATTATTAGTGAGATCCTAAAAACTTAAATACCACCTAATTACCAAGTTTAAGTCCCCTGCGTCATCAATCATGCCAGCTGGAACCTATCTTATATTAGATAAGTGCTTCTTGGGGATAGTGAAACATACCTGGAAGCATGACTTATGGACTCTGTCACACCCGCGGCATTGTTTTAATTTGATTGTGTCAAAGGCGCAATTAATCTCTATTGCAAGATCCAATACTAGATTAAAGCTGTCTATCACCTGACAGAAACAAGCCAGGCACTAAAAGGATTTTGGATGAACAACCACATTATTAGTAGGGTGTAACAGCATTTTAATAATACAGAAAAGAGCATGAAAAAGTATTGAATAACCAGAACAAAGAAGAGTGTTAGTCAGAAATAACAGAGGAGACTAACTAGCAGAGAAATAATAATAAAGTGACATGGAACCATGGAAGATTTATCATGGAAACAGGATTCTATAAATGTTAACAGAGACCCCGTGTGCTATAGCAATAATCACTTGTATTACTTCCTACTCTCCAGTGATCACCACCTGAAACCATAACAAAGTGATCCATTTGAGTATATTATCAAAGATCAAAAGCTTGGGATCAACAAAGAGTGATTCTTGTATAATACCTGATCTTTATTCTTTTATCACTAATTCTATAACAGGACTATAATAAAGCTATTCAAAGAAACTTTTATATCAATGACCATGAACCAATCAAATTTTAATGCCAAGCCACCCATGTTTTGGCACCTAAATAATTTTATTTTGATCTAAGAAAACAAGGCTTCTTTATGTGTTCGAGGTCGATCACAAAGAAGAAGGGGAATAAATTGTAACGGGTAGCCTGGTAAGGCTGGTGATGCAACAGATGTAACCTTCCAGAAGAGTCTTGAGGTCACTGCTAGATTATTACTTTTTTTTCTGTATCTATAAGAAAAGTTGATGGTAGTCCGTTGTAGAGGATTCGGCAAGAATCAGTCTACTTTCTACTTGAGAATAAGGTCTTCAGTTACTATCCCTTCTATTTTCCTTACCTAGTCGACATAGTTTCTACACCATTTCGTACTTCTTTACAAAAAGGCATCTCCTTAGGTAGTTAAAGAAAAAGAATTAGAATTTATAAAGAAGTATAAAATAGTATAGAAACTATATTAACTAGATAAGAAAAATAGAAGGGATAATAACTGAAGATCTTATTTTTAAATAGAAAATAAACTAATTCTTGCTAAATCCTCTACAATGGACTATCATTAACTTTTCTTATAGATACAGAAAAAAAAGGGTAATAATCTAGCAGTGACCTCAAGACTCTTCTGGAAGGTTACATCCATTGCATCACCAGCCTTACCAGGCTACCTGTTACATTACTTTGCACTAGTAAAGTAAAGCCTAGAGAAAGATTTAAATAGCTCTTTAAACTAGTAAAGGCCTATCTTATCTATTATTCACTTATTTTTACTAATTACAAGCTTTTAATCTATATACATCTGTAGATTAGGCTTTTAATATTAAGTAACTGTCACGGCGAGCACGTGACCGCTGAACCCTTCATCTCCAACGGATCGATCGCAACTACCTAATACAGTAACCCACAGGCGACACGCCGGAGGGCACCCAGAGATCAGCACCCCACTCAATCTATCAACTCCCATGAAGTCATCTCGCAGCGACAAGATGCCCAAGAAAGCGGGGTCACCAACAGCTCACTGGCGACCAGCAGGCACCCCGTAGGCAAATAGACTAGATATAAAACAGGCAATTGAATATAACTTGCTTGAAGGTCCTCAAGCAATTTGTTCTGATCCTTCATCATTGATAACCTCCTCTGTAGTGGTAGCGCTTGCTCTCATAAACCTTATAAGCGACGAGCAGGCGATCCGAAGGCGACCTGCCAGCAACTTGACGGCGACCCCTAGGTAGTCACCTGACCGTCACTTACAGTAACCTGCTATTCCTTTTTTTTAAGAATAATTATTAGTGATAAAAAGACTTCTTTAGAATTAATATATTTAATAATAGTAATTTATTTATAATTTCCTTGAATAACTGTACAAGGCCTTTTACTATATTTAATAATAATAATAACCTTAAATAAAATATAGAGTCCCATGATAAAGCTAGTCTTATTAAAGTTCTAGATATTATTCTCATGTATACCATGCTCTTGAATAGCTTTGTGTATAGTCTAAAATTATAATTTTATAATCTTTAAATTCTCCTGTTTAGCTTACTAATAAATAAATCTTTAATTATATCATGTATAAAGCTTAGAATAGTATTTTATAAAAATAGAGGCCCAGTTAACTCCTAGAGTCTAAGTAAGATCCTGGGTACATGCCTGGAGTAGAGTTTAGGCCATCTCATGTAGGAACTTAGGTCAAATTAAAAAGCCTTATTTATCTACATCTAAAAGTCATTTAACAAGAGTTTCTTCTTTAATAGCTGTTAATATATGACCATTTACACGTGTTTCTGAGCGTGGTTTAACTCTATTAAGCTACTCAATGAAGGTAGACTTTGGAACCCCAAAAACTTCAGCTGCACCTATTTTTAATCAAATTTTCTTGCTTTTATACGTGTGTATGGCCATTTGAATTCGACTCTCTTGAGATAATGGCATTTTAGAAGGTGGTGGTGGAGTAATGACGTGTTGAAGATTGCTTGGTAGTCTTGGTGGTGTTGGAGGTCAAAAACGGACGGCTCGGCCGTGGATTACGTTACTAACTTGCATTGGTCATAAGCATGCATAACCATCGTACACCCTTAATTGGACATGCAGGACTCGGGCATTCTTGAAATCGAAGAGCGCCCCATTTATATTGTTATGATTGATTAAGAGCTAACCATGAATGATTAATGGTAATCGCCGGAGGAGTGCCTCAACTCCATAAATCTCTAACCGCATCCTTGTCTACACAGGACGACGAGGCTCAAATGGGTCAAATCGTCCAATAATAAGAGAATCATCGGCGAAGCCATGCTTTCAACTCTTCAGCTGACGGGCCAGAGTTTGTGTTTACAAACTACCTATCTGAGTCGAGGAAGTTATAGCCGATTGGGGAAGACCGCATGAACAACACACAGCCAGAAACAAGCCTTTTGAGAGCGAACACAGAGTCCAGACTACCTATCAAGCCCCCGAGTGACCCTTTCGCCTCCGCTTTCATTTGGTGTTTGTTGAAAACATCGTTCAGCCGTACCCTGAGCTCAACCATCTACTTGGTGTGAGAGGGATCGCTTTTTTTCTCTTCTTCTTCGAGCCGCTAGTGCTCCAAGGACCCTGAGATCCAAACCGTATTTGGGAAACCTTGACGACTTTTGCGCCTCAGACGGTAAAAATTACTGGTTTAAGATCGAAGGGGTTAGGCTGAAATTTAGGAGGTAATGTTATTAATACTAGGCTGAAGAATAATGCCCCAGCACAGCCCTAATGAGTCGCAAATTATTAGGCGTTTTGCTGGTCAACCTGAAGCTACGATCATGCTGTACCTTCCAGCACACCTTTGAATCGTGTCGCTATAGCGGGCGAGCCACGGCGTGTTCCTTTTTTCTGCATATCGATATAAAAGCCCATCATATCGCCACTGGTCATAGCTCCAAAGTCAGCATCTTTCTATTTCATTATTTTCCTTCCTGATCCTCTTTGGCCCTCCTCCAAGCAGCAGGTGCGACTGACCTCGTATTCAAATTCGCGCCGAGCCGCTTACGGTAACAAGGCAGACCTATTCCTTCAATCACAAGCTTCCTTCCTGCAGGCTAGCAGGGACCAACTGGGTCTTCGCTTCAAATTACGAGCGCCCCAAGGAATGACGTCCTTGTTTTCAAAAAAGAAAGGAAAAGCGATCCTTTGCTGGATACCTGATTAAACTCAGCTGGCGCCCTGTTTAACATATATTTGAAGCTCTGGCTCTGCACCAGAGCCGCGCTCAGCTGCTCAAAATTTTCATCCTGCAAATCACGCTCCTCTCTTCTTTTCCACCTAGCCTTGCCTTTGCTGTTCAGAGTTCTGCGTCTGGCGTCGGAAAGTATAGTTGACGTACACATCATCACGGTTGGTCCTACCCCAATTCCTGCCCAGGATGTTCCCACGTCACAGCTGTGAGGGTCCTCCTCGTAAAATAGTGGTGTTCTCTATCCGTTCCAAACCCTCAAAGGCCCCCTTCGTGCCCGCTTGCTTATTGATACATTTACAGTTAAACATTCTCAGCAGAGTCTCTCATCACCGGAACGAGAAGCAAGATCAGGAACGAAACAAATTTACTAAATAATATTCACAATGGCCAACTTTCCCTGGATCTCTCTCTTGCGGGGTATTCAAGCTCTTTTCGCCATCATTGTTCTTGGCCTAGCTGGACACAGTTAGTTCATCCCCCTTGCCCTCGGCAACTTGCTGGGTGATCTTCAACAATATGTTTACTGACCCCCAATAGTTGCCAGCATCTTCGACAATGGCTGGGACTCGGCGCCCGACAGAGTCAACTTGATGGTCTTTAACGGTGTTTGGACCGCCTTCTTGGTTGTGCCGTTCTTCGTAGTGGTTCCCATGTTCTTCCCCGCCGTGGCCAACAAGTACGTCGTCCTAGGTGTGGATACTGTTACTATGATCTTTTGGCTTGCTGGTTTCGCTGCCCTCGCCGATGGCCTCCCCCCTTCGGACATTTGCAAGCGCATCAAGTGGTGCAAGGAAGGACAGGCAGCCACAGCGTTCGGCGCCTTCGAATGGTAGGTTGTCGTCGATTTACCTCACCAGCAGGTGGAAGAAATGCTAATGTGACTGGCATAGGGTACTTTTCGTCGCCACAAGTGTTCTTTCAGGCTTGGCTGCTTTTAGGGCCAGCAAGTCCAGCCCCCAGCAAGAACCCCCTACCACTGCTGTCCCATAAGCATCCTTCTACTGAGGTTGTTCGCCGGCGTTTACTCTACTTGACCAGTGGTTAGGACGTTTCTCGATGTTATGACGTCATATGAGTACTTCCACCTACTCGTAAATGGGATATAATGATGCTAAATTATTAATCAAGGGAGCCGTTAAGGTTTGATCCCCAGGTTAGCATTGAACGGGTTATTCCCCATGGCTTAGTTTGTTTCTATGCATACCGAAGCTCTCGAACCGAACTGATGGATACCCATTTACATTTGTATATAAGCCGCACGTGAGCATGCTTGTATGCCTTTTATGTGTTTTTTTATCAGTATATACCCTCATGTCCCGCTCACCCTAATAATTGTCTCGCTTGCGTTTTATTCGTGCTGCTTGGCCATTTTAATATGAATCAGGTTGAATGAGATTCCATTATGAACCAATCCAAATATTCCTGCGGGAGTTTCAAGATCCATATTCGACAAGTTTGCGATACCTACTACCACGCCCATGGGTATTCCAGACGAGGACCCAACTTCTCATCTGATAATTATGGCGATAAAGATGGTTGGTATAGACTATGGGTTAGTAGCGATGGAAACCACAAGAGTACTATATTTTCGGCAACAGGAAAAGAAAAGCGGTGCCTGCATGCTCCTCTAGAAGCTTAGCCCAAGGACCTCTAATTATTCTCTACAGCCTTGCTGAGTGGAAAATCATGAAAGGGCCCGACTCGGGTTGGCTCCGACAGCCTACATTCTCCAGCCCGTCTTCGGTCGGCACTCGGCAGCAAAAAGCAATTCACGGCTTAGGGCTTGGCCGCTGTCGAAGCCGGTCGAGACTCGAGGAGAGATGGGCTTTTCTATCAAAAATTTTCTTGCCTCTCAGGATTCCGCCACCACATGACAGAAGAAGAGAGATATGGTAACAAATGAGGGGACAATCACGGTTCTCATTGCCCCCAAGTGCTATCGACCATAGAGTGGCGGATCTGTTACGAGAGAAAAACTTTTTTTCTTCTCTCCATCCGCCGGCCCACTTCCGCCGCTGCTGGGAGAGGTTCGCCATCAATCAATGTTTTTCAGCATGTATTATCCGCCATGATTGGGCTCGTGGGGGATCTAGAGGAGAGTGGCACAATGGAAAGGGCAAGGAGATAAAGAAGAATTTTTTCTTTTAAGTTATGACTCTTGATAACAGTGGTTGTGAGGGGAGATTCATTTATTATTCCCGCCATGTCTCCATCAACGTTACATCCATCATCGTGAGAAGATCTCCTTCCGCTCCCTCATCTCAACTATCTATCTTTTACATAACATTTTCCGGTGCTCAGTACATAATTCGATTGTTTCCCCTGCTGTCATTTGTCGTCGTCGTTTATCTTTGATATGCTTTTTTGACTGTCGCGAGTTGTCCCAGAGTCGCATCACTCCACACCTAGAGGGAAGGAGATACGCCGTCTTTAAATAAGGACTGGTGAATTTTGAGTGCGGTTCCGGTGGAGTCAAGTCCTGACATTCGACTGTTCTCCACATCTTTGCTGGATAATTTGGGTCGTGTTCGGTTTTTTTCTCCTCTTTACCCTCTCATTCTCTTTCCCATCTGTTCCTCTCCTCTTTCCCATCTGCCCCTCTCTCCTTCTCTCCCATCGTTCTTTCCTATCCAACCTTTAGAGACTGGACCGTTGGGGCCCCAACATGGCCTTTGGGTACTCCGGTAAAAAGGCGGGCGAGGCAGGAAAGGACACGATGGCCAACGAGGAGGCCATTCAGATTCCAGCAACAAACCCCTCTCCCCCGTTTGACGAGGTGGATTGCGAGAAACATGGCGCCACTCGCGAGTCGAATCCGCTGCCAGATCTCAAACGGAGGTTGAAGAGCAGGCATCTGCAGATGATTGCCATTGGTATGCTTCTGAATATCTTGTACTCTTTTCGGGGGGAAACGCGGCGCATGCTGACATCCTTAGGTGGCACGATTGGTACGGGTCTTTTTATCAGTAGCGGTAGTGCCATTGCGACTGCCGGCCCCGTCGGCGCGTTAATCGCTTATATTTTCGTTGGTTCGATCGTCTACTCAGTCATGACGGCTCTCGGAGAGATAGCGACGTATATCCCTATTCCGGGAGCTTTTACCTCGTACGCTTCCCGCCTGATCGATCCGAGTCTTGGATTTGCGATGGGTTGGATCTATTGGTTCTCGTGGGCGATCACATTCGCTCTCGAATTGACGGCCACGGGTTTGATCATTCAGTTCTGGAATCAGGATATTAACATCGCTATCTTCATCGCTGTCTTTTGGGTGGTAATTACGATCTTCAACTTCTTGCCCGTCAACTTCTTCGGCGAACTGGAGTTTTGGTTCTCCAGTATCAAGGTGATCACTGTGATTGGGTTTATGATCTTCGCCATTTGCGTCAACGCAGGGGTGGGTGACAAGGGCTACCTGGGCTTCCGGTACTGGGTTCACCCCGGGCCGTTCAACCCTTATGAATTTGTCACCCCGGATTCGACGGCTAAGTTTGTTGCCTTCTGGTCGGTCCTGATCCAGGCTGGATTCTCTTATCAGGGAACGGAGCTGGTTGGTATTGCCGCCGGTGAAACCGAGAACCCCCGCAAGACAGTTCCCTCAGCTATTCGAAAGACCTTCTTCCGTATCCTGTTCTTCTTCGTCCTGACTATTTTCTTCATTGGAATTGTGGTACCTTCCGACAACGACAACCTCCTAAGGGGTGGTAACGATGCCAATTCATCGCCTTTCGTGATCGCAGCGAACCTTGCAGGAGTGAAAGTGCTCCCGGACATCATCAACGCCGTGCTGTTGACCGTAGTACTTTCCGCCGCTAACTCCAACGTCTACAGCGCCAGCCGTATCCTCATTGGTCTGGCCCAGGAGGGATTCGCCCCGCGGATCTTCAAGAAGACCACCGATAATGGCGTGCCCTATTTCAGTGTCGCATTCACTGCCGCTTTTGGACTCCTGGGGTTCATGAACGTCTCGAGTGCGGGAAGCACGGTTTTCAACTGGTTTCTGAACATCTCTAGCGTCGCGGGGTTCATCACATGGGCATCGCTCAATGCCTCCCACCTCGCTTTCATGCGGGCGTTGAAAGCTCGCAACATCTCCCGTGACCTCCTCCCGTACAAGGCGCTGTGGCAGCCATGGTACTCTTGGTACGGACTCTTCTTCAACGTCCTGATCATCATCACCCAGGGCTTCACCGCTTGGATCCCCACGTTCAGCGTCAAGGACTTTTTTATCGCGTACATCAGTGTCATTCTCTTTGTAGTGCTCTACTTGGGCCACAAGATCGTCTATCGGCCGTCATTTGTGCGTCCCATCGATGCCGATATCGACACTGGCCGACTCGCGTTGGAAAATGAGTCCTGGGAGACCACGACTCCGACCAAGTGGTATAAGCGAATTTATAACGTTGTGATTGGTTAAGCAGATGCCAAGATTCTTTCGGTGTCTATCTGTGTGTATATTTGGTACCTTTAATCTGGTCTATAATGGTGTTTATACTCTCCTGTTTATATCTCGTTTGGAAAGGGTCGTCCGAAGATGGTTAAGCCGGGTTGCTCGGTATTATTAAGTATATATATATGGTCCTGGGATGTCCGCATTGGCATGGAGTTGGGTGATTTACAATAGCATTGACTTTTAATAACTTTTCTCTCCTTTGCATATCAAATGCAGCGATATTCTTTGGTCAAGGCAAATAGAGACAAATTTCGAACTGACAAGACTCGAGATTCGTTTATCTAGTGGTCCTTGGCAAGGTTCTTGGCCACCAATAAACAATATTCCGGGGCAGTCGAGACTGGGGAGACTGGAGAGCCCGGAGCAGTCCGGAGAAGGAAATGAATAAAATCGAGAATCATAATAATAGGTTTCCACGGGTTGAATTTAGCTTATTGAAATTATGATTTATGTATCAACTTCACATGCACCCCCGCACGTGCAAAAAAGATCAAAAGTGTCGGCGTCGATCCACCCTCCACGACTACCTTTGGCGCAAACTCCCAGGGAGAGTAGACTTACTTTGGACTAGACTCGGCCAGTCTAACAGCCTAATCGATCCTGGGCCAATAATGCGGGTCGCCAACGCAGGTCAGGCTCATGGAGCTGCTGGTTGGAACTTGGTTTGGTTGGAGGATTCGTCAAGACCAGATGAAATCAGTGGAATGTGGCATGTGAGAGGGATGTCGCTGGACGAGATCACAAGATGAGTTCTTGAATTTTGATGATTTCTCCTGTTTCAATTTTCTGAAGCGCGATCACCCGAACAATCATATGGTCATCTGGCAGTTCTCGGGGAAGATACCTAAATAGAATAAAAGCTTTTGAGCAGAAGAGAAGCGATAATAATAATGCCTTGACAACCGCCATGCGCCTCGGTACTTATGACAATATGCCAGATTATGCTTCATAACCTGCCCCCCCCTTGGAATCGGGTCCTCCCTCGTATCCCCCAATAATAATCCCCAGAGTCATCAAGGGCCAGACAAGAAACAGCGTGCAGTCGTCAAAGTACCGAGGCTCTTTGAAGCAATCGTTGATAGCGTGGAGCGCCTGTCCACTTGGATCAGCCACTCATCGGCTTTCCCGAAACCCCATAATTTCGGCCTGGCGACAATCCCGGGTTTCTGGGCGTGAATTGTTCAGGGTACACGAAGAATAACAGGTAGATACATAGACGACGTACGGCTCTCTTCTCCAGTGAGCAAGGAGTAGTTGACCTACTTCTCCTCCGCCATCTCCCTGTTTTTCTTTTTCTCTCCCGCTCTCTTTCTTTTTTCGAAATTTCTCCCTATAACGACGACCCCCCCCCCCCCGGATTTGGAAGACTCCCTTGCATTTCTTTTTCTCCTTCTCCCCATCCTGCTTTCTTACTCCCACCCGCCCTCCCCCCCTTCCGGTAGACTTCTTGTTATCGGGTTGGTTTCCTACCCATACCGAATTAGCTTACCGTTGCTCGAAGTGCTGACGTCGTCACTGCAGATCTCCGTCGCCATGTTTTTCTCTCAGCAGCCGACTCATTTCACCCGTGCGGCTGAACTCAGGGAGGAGCCCCCGAAGCGCGTTCCCTACTCCGTTGCCATTCCTGGCACGGAGAAGCCTGGACGCAGCAAGGTTTACCGGGCATGGAACGCACAAAAGGAATTGGTGAAGTCGCTAGATCCTCAGGTATGCCTAGCTGAGGTTTTTGAGGTGTTTTTTGATGGTGCGGAGATTAACCATTCTACTTATCACGTAGGTCCTCACCGCTCATGAAATGTTTGAAACCACCGCAAAGCGAGTCCCAAAGAACCACTGTCTCGGATGGCGCCCTTACGACCCAGTCACCAAAACCTATGGTTCTTTCCAGTGGATTGATTATCAGACTGTTCAGAAGCGAAGATCGGATTTCGGTGCCGGTCTGGCGGAACTGCATGACAAGCATGGGTGCTCACGTCCCGCCCAGTATGGTATCGGCCTGTGGTGCCAGAACCGACCTGAATGGCAGATTACCGGTATGATATACCCGGGAGAGTCGATGTCCAGCGAACTGGGTGGATGGCTGCTAACTATAATAGACCTGGCATGTATGTCCCAGGGCCTATACTCGGTCTCAATCTACGATGTCCTTGCGGCCGATGCGACTGAGTATATCATCAACCACGCCGAGTTGAGCTGCGTTGTGACATCCCTGCCTCACATCCCCACTTTGCTCAAGCTGAAACCTTTGCTGCCCTCGCTGAAGATTATTGTCAGTCTTGATCCTCTCGATGCCGGTGAGCAGGATGGCCACTCGAAGCGCGCCATCCTAGAGTCCATTGCTGCTGGACAGGATGTCTCGATCTACACTATGGACCAGGTGGAGCAGCTGGGTGCTTCTTCTGGACGTCCCCTCAACCCTCCTAAGCCTTCCGACACCGTCACCATCAACTATACCTCCGGTACCACAGGCGCCCCCAAGGGTGTCGTCCTGACCCACGCCAACGCTGTCGCAGCAACTTCGGCTGCTCTTGTCACGATTCCTCAGGCCACGGGCGACACCTTGGCCTCCTATCTGCCTCTGGCTCATATCTATGCTCGTCTATCGGAGCACGGCGCTTTCTGGTCTGGTGCTCGAATTGGTTATTTCCACGGCAACATCCTCGAGCTTGTTGACGACCTTAAGCTACTGAAACCTACCGGATTCATCTCCGTCCCGCGTCTTTACGGCCGTTTCGGAAACGCCATCCGTGCCGCCACCGTTGAGGCTCCTGGCTTCAAGGGAGCCTTGTCCCGCCACATTGTTGCGACCAAGACCGCCAACCTGAAGAACCCGGACCCTTCTCAGGCTACCGTGAAGCACGCACTGTACGATCGTATCTGGGCCAAGAAGGTCGCTTCTGCTCTTGGTCTGGAGCGTGCCCGCACCCTGGTTTCGGGGTCTGCGCCTTTGGATCCTTCTCTTCAAAACTTCCTCCGTGTAGCAACTGGCGCCGATTTCTCTCAGGGCTACGGGCTGACCGAGACATACGCCATGGGATGCGCCCAGTCCGCCAAGGATCTTACCGCCGGGAACTGCGGACGCCTCGCCCCCTGCACAGAGGTTTGCCTCCTTTCTCTTCCTGATATGGAGTACTCGGTTGATGACAAGCCTTACCCTCGCGGTGAGCTGCTTATGCGCGGCCCCAACATCTTCAACGAATACTTCAAGAACCCGGAAGAGACCTCCAAGGCCATCACCGAGGATGGATGGTTCCGCACTGGCGACGTCGCCGCTATTGATGAGAAGGGCCGTATTATCATCATTGATCGCCGCAAGAACGTTCTCAAGCTGGCCCAGGGAGAGTACATCTCTCCCGAGCGTCTAGAGGGTATCATCCTATCTGAGCTTGGCTACTTCGCCCAGGGCTACGTCCACGGTGACAGCGTTCAGACCTTCCTAGTCGGTATCTTTGGCATTCAGCCTGATTTGTTTGCTCCGTTCGCCAGCAAGGTGCTCGGCCGGAAATTTGAGCCCACCGATATCGAGGGCATGAAGGCTGTGTTGAATGATGCCAAGATTCGCCAGGCAGTCCTGAGGGATCTAGAGCGGGTTGCGAAGAAGAACAAGCTTGCCGGATACGAGCGGGTCAAGAATGTCGCTGTGATGGTTGAGCCATTCACAGTTGAGAATAACCTCCTGACACCGACGTAAGTGTTTTTTTTTCCCCCTCTCTTATTATGCTTGGGTATGCAATGGTGCTAATTACTCTTTTACAGTCTCAAGCTGAAGCGACCTCCTGTTGTGAAGAAGTACCGTGGGCTTCTAGACAAGCTATACGAGGATGCGAACGCCGAGCAATCTGCTCCTAAGGCTAAGCTATAGAAGTCTTCACTGCTTTACATTATTTTTTACAGATGTGACCCTCTGGAGCGATGAAGCTTAACACTGTATATACTAGTTTGATAAAAAATCCTGGTCTGATGTCTGTATAGGTCTGGGATTCACTCTTCAACATTCTTATTTTCTGCTTTGTATGGGTTAGCATTGTTAGTGTATCATATCATTATTCTAAAAATTATTCCCTTTATTCCTCCATCTTCTTTTCAAAGTACATATGTATGGCTTCAGAGTCCAGACGTTGCATGTGATTTATAGTCCCAACACTAAACCCAAGCTTGGCGCTCCTTTCTCCCACACCAGCTTCATCTCCAGCTCCCGCGACCACCTCTTCTTCACTTTCCACCCCTCCTCCACCCCCATCACCAACCTGATTAATCCTACCGTGAGGAGAATTACAACCCCCAAAAATCCAAAAATGCACCTCCTCAACCCAATTCTTCTCTCTTTCCTCTCTTTATCCCCCGCCGTCCTCTCCTCCTTAACCATCACAATCCCGCCATCCAGTCTCCTCCCCAACCCCAACGTCCTCCCAGCCGGCACCCATGCAACCCTCTCCACCACCACCTCCTCCTCATCTTTTTCAGGGCCATTAACGGCCCCCCTCACCCGCTCCGCATCCTTCGTCTTCAACGACCTCCCCTCCACCACAACATCCGAAACAGCAGAAACCGAGTCCTACCTCCTCGACATCCGCTCCGCAGAGTACGTCTTCACCCCGTACCGCGTCGATATCGCCGCCGATGGATCCGTACTTGGTGTCTGGGAGACGTTTCGTGGGAATCCGTGGGATAATCGGGGCGTAGAGAAGTTCGTCCTTTCTGCGGATGCGTCGAGGAAGGGTGGAGATGTGGCTGTAGAGGTTGAGGCGAGGGTTGTGGGGAGGAAAGGCTTTTATGAAGTTAGGCAGAAGTGTGAGTGTTTTCTTTCTTTCTATATTTCTTTTCTCTCCCTTTCTCTCTTTCGGTTTTTTTTCCCCCTTGGCGGGCTTGTTTTGTCTTGTCTGTAGTTGAGTGGCTTTTGCTAATGATTTGATGATAGTCTCGCCGTTAACGCTGTTTAAAAACCCGATGATTTTGCTTGCTGTTGTCGCGCTGGGGTTTACGTTTGGGATGCCGAAGCTTATGGAAAACAGTACGTCGTACCCCCGCGCGCCCATCTTTCATTCAGGATCCCCTTGTTCCTGCGGTATCATGATGGCCGTGGTTCTGGTTTGGGTATAATGTTAATATAGTTAATGCAGTGGACCCCGAAATGCGCGCCGAATTCGAAAAACAGTCCCGCGCCTCGCCTATCTCTGGTGCCACGCAGAATGCCATGACCGGTGGTGCCCCCGGGAACTTTGATCTGGCGGGGTGGATGGCCGGAGCGAAGCCGAGGGAGCAGGGGGCGTCGGAGCCGGCTGCGGCGGGGAGTAAGGCTCCGGCGGCCGCGGCAAGTGGGAGGGAGAATCGGGGGGCGAGGAAGAGGTAGATTTGGGTTTGAATATTGAAGGTTGAACCGCAAGGGGTTGAGTGGTTTGATTGTAGGGTTACTTGGGGCTAGAAATAGAGGACGAGTTGATTTTACTTCATTGTGGGGTGTCCTTCCGATTTGTGTAGAATTGGTCTTCTAGTTAGAATGAACATCTCGGTGTCTGATCTATAAATGATACGGATATACACTACCAGTAATAAAAAGAACTCACATTTACCATAATCATAAACGCCAAGTCAAGCCCAAGCATAAGAACAAGCCATAAAATAATACGTCAATCATAACTCGGGTAAAGAGAGTCAACTGGGCCATATCTCATGGCGAAAGTCAAAATTAAAGTCCGCAAAGCAAAAACAGTAGAAACGTTGGAAAAAAAAAAGCAAGCGGGACTAGAAATCCCCTCCAAAATCATCTCCTCCTCCGTAATCACCATGATCATCATCATCCAACGCCTCAGCCAACAATACTCCTCCAAGCAACCCACCACCTACACCTAACGCCGCCGCCCCGGCCATTCCCATTCCACCACCCCCGCGACCTTGTCGCTGCGGTTGCACCATCCCCTGCTGATAATACCCTTGCTGGGGCGGATAGCCACCGTACTGGTTATACCCCGGTTGCGGCGGATAATATCCGCCGTATTGTTGTTGCGGAGGGTACGCACTCTGGGGCGGATACCCGTATGCCTGTTGCTGTTGGTGTGGTGGGGGGTAGTTTGATTGCGGGGGGCGGGAGAAGGATCCACCACTGTTGCTGCCAGAGGAGGATTTGCCCATGAGTTTACTGAAGAAGCCTCCCTTTGCGCGGGGCTTGTCTTTCCCTGTTCCGCTGCTGCCGCCTGTGCTTTGCTGGGCGAGGGCCGGGGATGAAGAGGTGGAGGCTGCTCCGCTGTAGTAATCGGAGTTTGCGCCGCGCGAGCGCGAGTCCTCCTCTGCCTGGAGTCTGGCGGCCAGTTCGGCGTCGCTTTCTATCGTGTGCTTTGCGGCGCTGCTGCTTCCCGGTGCGCCGGGGGCGGCAGAATCAGAAGACGAGTGGTAGGGGTTGTTGGAGGCGAGGGTGGACGGGGTCTTTTTGTCACCGGCGAGCGCGACGGCCGAGGGGTCGCCGGGGCCGGATTCTTCATAGGATGGGGGCGGAGCTGATGATTCTGCTGCCGGTGCTGAGGGGGAGTGTGTATGACTGGGTCCTCCAGTTGTCGGGGGGGAAATGGGGGGAGCGGGAGGGGGAGGGCTGGCGTGGGGGAGTTCCCATTGCGAGGTTCCGGTGGAGAGATTGACGTAGAACCTGAGTTGAGGATGTTAATTTGTTGGCATTTCTTGATGGTAAGAAATGGGTAATCTCACCATCGATTATAATTGCTGTCGAATTGCGACGTCCACCCCTCGGGAACAGAGGGGGGAGGGGGTCCGGGTGGTGGGGCGAAGGACATATTATTGTTGTCACAAAACTACCTAGGAACAAGTCAAAGAAGGGTGAAGGTGGAGAGAGAGAGAGAGAGAGAGAGAGAGAGTCGGCGGGAATCAAGGTATAAACGGGGGTAGAGAAGTAATTCCTCCGTGCTTGCAGTTCTTATATTATTGTTCAATAATTAGTAAGATTAGGTATCCTCGATTACTCCAGTCAGTCACGTCTGCTGCGGCTTGTGAGTGGCTGCGTCCACCGGACCGGCGGTCCTCACCCGCATATTTGACAGCTAGAGTTCTTGGGTAGAGAGTCTCGTTAGTCTACTGTAGTATGCATGATTACTCAGGGCGATTTTCTTGCCTCTACCAATTTCCAATCAGACGCGGATTTTGTGGCTGTGTGTCTAAGCCACGCTGGTCTCGTCATGTAGCTACGGCGACAACCAGGTATTTGGGATACAGCCAATTTGGAGATCGAAGATAGTCTCGAAGAGTTGGAGCTTGGGAATCTTCTAGAATTGTAATCTAGCCTGTCCGGGTGCAGGCAGGCACGAAAGCCACCTGGATTTCACAAGTTCAATTGTCATGAATGGAGATTGGGTCATAAGAAATATCCGTATTATCATAAGGCTGCTCATCTCTTTCTACAAGGACCAGGAGACATGCCATCATTCAATTACAAGAATACTGCGCTGCTAAAATCGCTCTGAGTACGTAATGCGCTGAAACCACGCATTTTAAAATCATGCAGCTCAAAATATCAGTCCTCAAAATTGGGTTCAATCAAATGGTTTTCCGGCCACCAGAAGTCATCACCTAGATCATCATCATGATCCGTGGTAATCGTGGCCCATGCTCGAGTGGCGCCGGCTGGTTTGGCGTCCTCCGCGACGTTTTCTGTGGCGCTCTCCTCATCATCAGTGTCTCCAGTCAAATCGATAATTTCAGCCTCCACTCTAACCGTTTTAGAAAACATCCCCGGCACCGGTCGTTTGCTCTTATGTGCCACATTAGAGAGAGTCCAGCGATCGAGGTGGTCATCGTCGTCATCGTCATCATCGCGGGCTAGATCAATGAAATTGCCGCCACCGTTATATGCGACCTTTTTAGAGAGCGTTCGCTTGGCCTTCTTTCGTTTCTTAGGACGCCACTGGTTGCGGACCTGCGCTAGCTGAATATGGCCTTCAATTTCTTGCTGAAGTTTCTTATTTAGACCCAATCTATTCCGTGGATGAACCCCGGACAGCTGCTGCTGCTGCCATTCATACAGCAATGGCGTTTGTGCAATTTCGTCCAGCGGAGTGCCCTTTGGACGAGCCCAGGCGCCAAAGGGCCCTTTGTATCGTGGCCCTTGACCGGGGCCGTATATAGGATCCCGTACGATCTGGCCAGATGAGAGCAGCTCCCGCGCCGCTTGGACGCCTGATTCGGGCTCCGAAACTTCTTTCGCGGGTATTTCTTCACCACACCGACGAAAGCGCATCTCAAGTGTTTCATCGTTCGCGAAAGGTCCTGACGATAAAAGGCTAAGGCCGCCGGAACAATCGCCGATCAAAAGATTTGATTTATCCGGCGAAAACGCACCGCACATTATTTCCTCACTAAAAGCTGCGACGTTTTGAACAAGCAAGTCCTCTGGACCTCGAAGAATATCCCATCTTTTCAGCAGCCCATCGGAAGACCCTGTGTAGAATTCATCTATTTGATCACCCCAAAGGGCTACTCGCACTCCGACATCCGCCTGCTCCTTGGGTATGGTCTCATCTATTTGATTAAGCGGCTCCCCATGTCGGAGTTGATGTAGAATTCTGTCCTCTTTTCGCGTATCCCAAACATAAGTGACCCCATCTGTGCAGCTAGCAGTCATGTAATTTGTATTCATCGGGCAAAATGTGATGTCGTTCATGTCCAAAGCTGGGCACTCAAACACCTTCGTGCGTGTTCTGTGTGTCTGAGGCTCATACAGGCTCACAACCGATCTTGCGTGCTTCGACTTCATCGACTGCCCCACCGAGCTAGCAGTAGCAAACCAGGGTAAGGTAGGGTGCCATTTAATGTCAAATATGCTTTGCGAGTTGGGAGAAAACTGCATAGGCATAGTTGAAGCCTCCGCAATCTCCCATGCTGCAAGGAGGCCATTCTGTGGCACCCCTGAATCTTCCCGCTCAGACATTCCTGCAAGTAAGATCTTCGTGGTTGCCTCATGTATGCCCCATGCCAAAGAAGTCGACACCAATTCCTTGCCCTTTTTTGAAAGTTGTTGGGGGGGCTGAAGCGGAATAAATGCCGAATCCTCGACCAGCCAAAGGCCCACAGAGCTCGTACCTGTGGCAAGAATGTTTTCGTTCAAGTTCGAACGGGCCATAACTTCCACCTTGGAGCCATGTTTCAAAGACTTGTAGCAAGTAGGTTTGTTCTCAGGGAAATGCCATATCTTAACGGTGTTATCATAGCTAGCGGTGTAAAGTGTGTCATTAAACCACTGCATAGCGGTAACACTCATATAAAGGCGGGAGTCGTTGACAACTCGACTTGCCGCAGCCCTTTGTGAAAGACGAGGTAACCAGTGGTCAGGCAATTCATCCAGACAATTGGTTGTCAGATCACCGAGAAGGAGATTATTCCTGCGGTTGTATTCCATGTTGTGTTCATCGCATTGTGCAGTAGCACCAGCCGCAAACTTTGTCCCGTCGGGAGACCAGGCCAGCACAATGATGTCGTTCGATGCACCTTTCCAAGATCTGGAGGCCCTGAAGTCGGCAGCAACACTGGAACGTACCTGCCGGCCGGCATCGTAGCCTAGCTCACGTCGCCGCAAAAGGCCTCCCAGAGAGCCTGGTTTTCGCTTGCCACCTTGATCGCTGGGGTCAGCTGTGCAGCGAGGGGACGGGTAGACCAGGGATTGTGTGGCCTGAATCTCGCTTAAAGATGATGATGATGATGATCTTGACTTTTCAACGAATGGTTCCCCCTCAGCCTCCGACCCAGAGAGGTAGAGGTTGATCGTTTGATAATAATTCGTCGGTCCTGTCCTTGCACGGCCAGAGCGTCGTATCCGCCCTCTTTTGGGAGAATCCTCTGTTGATTTAACAGTTGAGGCTGGTTGCGATTGTCCTGGAGCTGGGGTTGTTGAGCGAGCCTGTATCTTCGCACGGGATGTAGGTAGAATAACCGTTTTTTTCTCGGATTTTTTTTTCTTGACCTTGATACGATCGCGCGGTGTATCACTGGACGTTTGTGCGCGTGCTGGGCGACGCGGGTCAACACGGCTCTGGGCCATGTTGAACCGATCTTTGAGCGGTTCTGGGTGAGGGGGCTTTAGTGCGGACCTCAAGGGACTCTTCTGCGCTGGGGTAGGCCGGGCTATCAAATCATTAGGAGTGATTGGGCGGCGACCATTCGGCCTTGGAGGTTCTGATTTATGGTTGCCTCTGGGAGGTTCCTGTCCTCTGTGAGAGGTAAAACTCATGAACTGTGACAAAAGCACTTGGTGTTCCTCAACCACAGAAGGATCGTCAGTTCCAAATAATGATGGGCTAGAGGAAACTCGATATGAGAAAGTCTCCCTCTCCATGTCGGACAAAGCCTGAGTAGTAATCAAGAATTAGTATTGTAATAATTATCCAGCTAGAGTGATCCACATACAGTGAGACACGAGTAGTATCCTTTTCCTCTAATAAGACTTGATAAAGCGCATGATAGCAATCACTCTTTCGGGAGCTGTTTCAACTGGAGTTATCTTAGCCCCCCAAAGTGTTCCTGTGTTTCACAGCAGACGAAAAAAATGAAGGGCTTTAACGCGTAGAGGCGGAAGGCGAGTGCTCAGGGCTTCAAGAGAGATAAATGATGAATCGTGGTAACACTGAATTCCTGCCCGTGTGTTACGTTGAGGATGCGAGCGCCATTTTCTGTCGCCGACTCGATGAAACGGTATCAGTGAAGGTCTGTTGGTAGCCTCGATGGGAAAGCAATGCGGGAACAGAGAGAACAAATACTCTCCATGAACTATAGGTGCGGGCAAAATAGAGGTCACTATAAATAAACCAAACATTGTTTAGAAAAGATTGGAATTGAAAGAATCTCGCAGGGCAACTTACCCAAACGCTATCACGGGCTGGGGACGCTGAAAGTGGAGATTAGCTTCAAGGCGGGGGATCAGAGATTAGGGAGTTGCGTATGGGGAATGAAAAGAGTTTGGAAGTAAATGTGAGTATTGTAGGTTGGTATAATATCCAGGTGCAACGAAGGGAGTATGGTCTTGTATCTGGGGAACCTGGTACTGGCAACCCGCGCAGACGCGAGCACCAAGATAGATCTTTACCACCAAAAGTAGTAGGCGGTAAGATTAAATCCACTTTAAGTCCAAAGGGGGTACTCCTATTGCTCTACGAGGTACGGACTAAGGAAGGTAAACCGTAATAGTGTGTAACAAAAAAAAATGAGCTTTTTTGAAAGGTTAAAATATAGCGAATCGTACACATAAGAGAAAGCTGACTATATACATGGCATGTCATTCTATTAAAAGGGAAAATAAAAGAAATGGCCGAGTTGTTCACAGTGCTTGGCTTGGATTGCATTTTCCATGGCTCCCCACCACCCAATCTGGAATCGTAGCAGGGGCATCCTCACGTTTCAAGGATGGAGTTGTCACTCAGGAGGTGGCTTCAAAACAAGTGATCATTGAAGATGTCCAGTCGTTATACCCCAGGTACCATCTCGCAAACCTCAAGACATCACTAACTCCTATTAACGGTTGTATTGTTGACGGATGCCTACCACTCGATCTCACTAGAAATAGTGTTCATTTATTTGGCGCCAACACGGCCCTTCCTTCGGAGTGCTACCATCGTGTCATATAGGACGTCTTTAAAGGCAAACAGGAATGCTGCGGTGATCGCACTCTGGGTAACCTTAGGTCCGATACCTATTATTTCCCAATATGAGTACGGGGTGATTAACAGTCACATTTGCAAATGGAACTTACCCTTGTACAATCCCACGTAACCCTCTTCCTTAATAATCCTCTTCAGGCTTCCATTCAGGCTTTCCTTAGGGCCATCCTTGCTAGCAACATGCATCTGACTCTTCACAGTAATGTAAGGATATGTGATTGAGGTCGCCAGGATTTTTCCCAGGGCGCCGAGGTAGAAGGCATCCTTGGGTGTCATACGGCGACGGCGCTCCACAGCATTCTTCAGCTGTTCGAAGATGGTGTACTGCAGGATAGGGTTGATCACCAAAATGAGAGCCGGCAGGACACCAGCAAAAAGGGCCTTCGGTCCCTCTTCCCTAAGCAGTTGCATCAGGGTGCTGAAAGTTGATGCCCGCTGCTTCTTGGGAGCTCCAGGTAACGACTGCTCTTCCTGTTCAGACTTGCGGGCAGTCATTCTTGTGTTAATAACCCAGATAGGGTTTGTAAGCAAGACGGTTGCGCTTCCAGCGATTGCGCCGGCAATCATCGACTCGACTGTCGAGAGCTTCGTTGATCGGCCGGCCTTCACGGCGGCCTTCTCGAATGCGGAGCGAGTCCATTCATACCAGTAGTAGTACACAAAGTTAGTAACGCTGATACCAAATAGTGCAGATTCGAGACCCGCATAGAGTCCACCAAAACCCTCCCTCTGGATAATGCGTCGGACAGCGTCAGCGGTGGAGGAATGGGCCCGCTTGGATTCAACCTGGGCTCGTGTAGAAAGAGTAATAAGAGGATACCTGCGAACATGATGATCAGTAATCTCGCATAGAGCAGGAATCCCGATGTACACACGTCAGCACCATGGAAAGGATACCACCCCCCGCACCAGCTAAAGCATGTGCAATGTTATCGCCCTGCTGGGTTGCAGCGGTTGCAGCGACTTTCTTCGGGTCTTCGATCTTAGAAAGAGACATCGTGAAGGCAAGTAGCTTAGATTCGTCAGAGCCGAGGTGAGGACGTATTTTCTGTGTAGATGCGTTGTTTTAAAATGGACTGGGCTGTACCGGAGCTTATAGTCCCACTAGGTAGTTGAAAGGAGCGACAGGATTCCTATATCAGGAGATTAAGAAATTAGAATAGAAAGGGTAAGAGGAGGGGATGTAAAGGAAATCAGGGAGAAAAGGAGTGATATACAAAAGAAACCTAAACGGTCGTCGGGAAGAATTGGAAGGGGCAACTGGAGGGCAGATTGGAGATGCTTGGGATCGGCTCAGTCTGGGGCAAGATGATTTTCATGACGTTTACCGAAATCCTGTGCCTCGGCTGATCCAGGGTCCCTCTCACGTTCTGCCCGAGTCGACAAAAAGCTCCCTTCAAGAAAGGCAGGGATAGGACGGAAATGCTCGAGGGAGTAAAATTTCGGTGATTGTTGTTCCCGTCTATGACCGAGAAATTCGTACCCAATATACTCCTTCGTTTCCTGCTTGCAATAAAAAAGACCGTGGTCTTGTCTCTCACCCGGGAAAAGAGCCAGGGCACCAGGATATAGGCGGAGTGCAAGGCCGAGGTTCAACTCTCCTCTTCTCTAATGGGTATTCACAACTTGATGGGTTTCATTTCCGGTTGGTTTAAAGTGTAATAGGTATCTTTCAGGAAATTTTCCTGAGGCAATTGAAGGTCGACTCCATATTTTCACATGTCTTAAGAAATGGAACATGTCCTTGCTAAGTTGTATCCCTCTCCCTATGATTGCCAGTGACAATATGATAAAGACACGAAGCTATTATTATCGTTCTTTAGTAAATCGTTTAATTGTCTGTTTACCCTTACCTTACAACGCATTACTAGTAGTAACGTAATTCCCAACCGAACCGAACACCCGACCGACCCGAACACCCCCATCGAATTTGGCCACAGTTAAAAACTTGAAGGTATTCACAACCACCAAAACACGCATTTTTTACTAAATTTAGCTAAC